>JAIZAY010000064.1:0-166780 GCA_029531755.1 Holothuria leucospilota
ATACCATTGTACTGTGGTCAAAAACGACACGCATCAAAAATCTATGCATGGTCAGAAATCACAGCTTAATGTTGCGAAGTAATAATTTTACAGTAATAGACATAACATAACATAACAGGTTAATGGGCAAAGGAGGGCTAAGGACCCATAAGATGCCCTGAAGTCCATACAACCTTAACTGAAAACAAACAACCAACCAACACCAACGAGCCCAGCACAAATTAGATCCTACCACAGTTATGGAAGAACTTGTCAACGTTAACCTTAAAGCAGTGCACAGATGTAGAGTTGACTACCCACTCAGGCAGACTATTCCACTCGTTAACAACTCTATGAGAGAAGCTGAACTTCCTAATGTCCAGCCTTGCAAAACACTTAACTAGCTTCTTACAATGGCCTCGAACCCGAGAATTACTTTGAACCCACTTAAATAGTTTTGCAAGATGACAAAGGATTCCCTTTCAGAGGAGAAATTTGTATCCACCTGAAGGCAATGTCCCCCCTAATCCTTCTCAACTCCAGAGTGGTAAGCCCAAGATGCTTAAGTCTAACATGATAAGGCAGGTGTTTCACCTCTGGTATAAGGCGAGTGGCTCTCCTCTGAACCTGCTCTAAAAGAAACTTGTCCTTTTCAGAGAAGGGACTCCAAGCCTGGGCTGCATAGTCGAGGTGGGGTCTTACCAACTGCTAAGTTACTACTAAGTTAAACTTTCTGTGGAAAGGAGTAGGGGAAGGGGTAGAATACTTGCACGAGTTTCTAGTGATTTAGCTAGTTAAAGTCTTGCAAAAAAGCTGGTATTTTGCCAGAATGAGAAAAAAGTAGCTACATGAGACCAACAGCTGTCCCGGCTCGTTCATCGGTGATTAGACACTCATTGTGACTTTTCTGGATATCTCTGAAATTTTAATTTTGTAGGCAGTTATGAAATACATTTTGTTGACAAAACAGTCGCATTATGGCAGATTGGAGATTGAACCTCGCTCTAATTTATGCAGGTTAGATGAGGTTTAACGTCCCAGTTTCCAACCAATTGGTTCAAGTCGAGACGACCACGGCCATTTTTCCAGTTGTGGCTCACTGGCTTGTTTTCCTACTCCATTGTTTATGCTGAGCACCAAGCACAAAGGCAGTAGGTTCCATTTTTAAAGTCTTTGGTATGACCCGGCCAGGATTTGAACCCTTGACCTTCCGGCTGCAAGTCGGATGCTCTAACCACTTAACCACTGCAGTCTAATTTATACAGGCGCGTAGCTACGGGAGGGGGGCCTAGGGGCATGGGCGATTAAGATGCTCGCTAGGTCCCTCAAAACTTGCTTTTGTCCTAATAAAATGTGTAAAAATTAAGGACGGCGATCAATGCCGTGACCCCCCCCCCCCATTTGATACCTAGACCCCCTAAAAGTTTCAATCTAGCTACGCCACTGAATTTATCAAATTTTCTTGATCGTAAATAACTTCAGCGGTTGTACAGTACAGTCCTTAACGGTCTGAACGTTTCAGCTCTAAACTGTAGTTGAATTCTCATCTGCAATTTTAGAATGGCTGTTACAGTTCAGGATTTTAGTGTCAACCTACCTCAAGAGTTGTTTTTATCGACAGAAGCCGCACTTTACGGTTCTTATGAAGTTTAGAACTCGGGTGGAGGCAGGGCCGAAAGTCAAGTGAGATTCTTTTACATCACAATTTTTGTAGTCAAATGCTGACGTAGAAGTTTTCTCGTCGAAATGAAAAATTTCAAGGAAAAGTCTGACAATTATTTCCCAGTGCAGACAAATACCCCCATAAGGAAACCTTAACGCTATAAGCACCCATGACCACTCTACATTTGCAGTAACTTTTGGTTTCTCAATGAAACCCTCTGGCAGCGTATCGAAGACTAGGCAACTGAAACATATACCACTGCATAGAATCTAAGTTAATTCAAAGACGGGACCATGGGGAGGCAAGAGAGGAAGAGGTCAAGTCAGCATTTGCTTTCCCAACTTTTTCAAAACTTCAGAAGCAAACAAACAAGGAAGAGTGAAATCAAATGAAAGGAAGTAAGACCCGAGAAATTAAGAGTGCAATTTTAATACAGTGGATAACTTTTAAGTTGAAAAATGAAATGAAACACTACATGAAAAAAAATCCCTTACTTATTACACTCTAAAAACGTTTGGATCAGGAGGGAACTGAACCAACATTTTGGGTCAAATTGTAATCATATTTGGGTCAAAGCAAGCTTCATTTGGGTCATGATTATTTGACCCAATAAATTTGGTCGGTCCCCTTCTGACACACTTTTGGGTCAAATTGACCCAAGTATTTTTACAGTGTAGGTCGCTTCGTGTGCCCCCGTGGTTAAAACTGTAGCTCAAAGATATGGAGTCAAGGATGGCGGTTGTGGTGGGTCAATTTCGGTATCTTAATAAACACGGGCGTCGGCTTAGCGCGCCTGTCCCTCCTAGTTTGATTTCCTCCCCTGAGAGAAGGATTACTCTCCATGTTGGATTTACGTCATAAAATACAGACATACATCGATATCCTTGCCTTCGCAATTCATACACCTAACCCTGAAGGAGTCCCAACACATTGCGCGTTTCCATTATTATTGATGTTTGTACAAAAAATTTACTATAGACCAGTGTCGGTATTACTTGCTGTAGAATTTTGGGGGCATGCCTGTCTTACTGAAATGATCTAAAATAAATTGACCATCGTAACCTTTCAAGTTGAGTGCCATAAAAGTGGTTTGAGGATGTTGGCAAACCCACTTGCAAAATGATTCCACGAAAAAAAAAGTAAATTGTCGTATTTTCCTACACGGGTTGCAAGGATTGGTAATTTCATCATCGTCCATACACGATTCACACACAATTTGTGCAATACATAAATTCGGTACATGCCTACCATCTGCTTCAACGCAGGACTCAAAGTTAAAAAATACGGTTTTCTTACTTGTGTCCTCTTCCTCCTTTGTCTCCTGAACTACCTCATTGGCTTTGTTGTCGTCTCGTATTGGTTGCATGTAACGTAAATGGTCTTGAGGCTGGTCCCTCTTGCATAATTCACAATAAAACGTACCACAATTATATCTTTTGTTCGTCCTGTAACTGCGCGAACATAATTCAGAGCGATTATACGTCATCAACGTACTTTTCAGAATAGTTTTATTCTTTGCGGATTTTTGTTTGAGATGATTGTCAAATCACTGCTGGCTTTTAATTATTCGATGACATACCAGTGGCGTAGGAACGGGGGGGGGGGGCAAGGGGGCTATGGCCCCCAAAAAAGGATTTGTGGGGGCTAAATGTCATTTTGCCCCCCAATATCGCGACAGTTTACAGTTTCGTTTTACCCGTTTTTGCTCGCAAGAGGACAATTTCTCTAATAAGAACGCAAAGTTTTCGGCGCGCTACGCGCGCAGAAGAGCTACTCTACTTTCTTCAATAGTTCCATTCTACATCGCTAGATATCGCAAGTCCTTTCCACCTTACCAAGTAACCTGTAGGAAAAGTACACAGTTTTTTCTTCCCATATCGCAAAGCCTAGTAACTGTTCTCTTGTGTGTGTCCAGGGGTGGCGCCAGCGGGCACGGCCCCCGTCGGAGAAGGCTGCCCCCCCCCCCGTAGGGGAAATTTTCCGGTTTCGTCGGGGAGCCTTAATCCGTACGATAAAATATGAAGTCCCAACGACTTTCAGTAGCCCCGACGATCTGCTTGATTTTGCTCATAGGAAGGGCAGATTCTTCAATGAAGACCCCAAATTTTCCAACTTTCCTTACAAAAACCCCAAATGTTCAATTTTCTTCCATAAAGATCCAACTTTTTCAAATTTTCTTCAAAAGAACTCCCAAATTTTCAATTTTTGTAAAAAAAGCAAAATATTTTGCGTTTTTAGTCCTTTTGGCCTTTGTCGGGGCTTCGGGCTGCTGCACCCCCCGTCAGGGAGATTGACCCCCTGTCGGGCAAATCCTGGCGCCACCCCTGTTTGTGTCAAGCGGTACGGTCAGTTGGTGAGTGACTCACGGAGCAATATTTGGCTATTTTATTGAATATATAAGGTAGTTTCGATACAATGCATATTAGCTCCTATACGGTCTAGAACCCCCACAGATTTTTCTTTTTTTTTTTTTTTAATGTTTACATATGTTTTTTGTGAAAATATACCAAAAATTTTCGCCCTTCACGCGCTTTGCAATTTTTACAGCTTAGATTCCGGGAAAAACATTTAATCAACGCGGAACCATGCTTCTCTAGTATATACAAATTTTATGCAATATATGCCCCAAATGAAATGGTCTAGTACACAGGTTTTCTTCAATTCCCACTTATACCCGACGGCATTGGGGCTGTCGGGGCTTCGGGTCGGTGGCCCCCGTCGGGCAAATCTTGGCGCTACCAACTTAATAATAGTAGACTCTGGCTGTGGTAAATCTCCATTCCAATCAATCCACCAAAATCCATGGGGCTAACTCCACTCTGAATAATTTTGAATAAAGTCGGATAGATTGTGACAAACTAAATGTGATTTAGAACAAATTCAAATCAACTTTTAAAAAATTTTCACAACAATTGCACATCTATCAAGCCTGGTCAGTGTCATTTCCGGCAATCTGGGATGTATTAAAATCTCAAATTTTCTCGGTTTGCTCCGTGCAAACCTATGGTGGCCCTCCGCTTTGATAATAAATGGGATTCAAACTTGCAATCCTCGGACCCTAAGTCCGGCCGGCTCAGCTAATTCGTCCTCACAGAAATGTGTTTTAGAATAAAATAAAATCAAGCTTTAATTTTTTTCACAAAAATTGCATATCTTGATGGCTGCTATCAAGCCTGGCAAGTGCCATTTCCGGCGATCTGGGATGTATTCAATCTCAAATTTTCTTGGTACGCTCCGCACTAACCTATGGTGGCGCTCCGCTGAGATAGTAAACGGGAGTCCCCCCCCCCCCAAAAATAACTCCAGAGCCTCCCAAACAAAAAGTTCTTAGCTACACCACTGCTGCATGGATGTTGATGTTGTAGTTGTTTCCTTTTCCTTTGAATGTTTTTTATTTTGCTTAAATTAAAATCGGAAAAATTATAATGAGCAAATATGATGTTCTGGTGTGGGAAGGGGGATCAAGGTCGAGAAATCGTATCCCTAGTCTGCCCCCCCCCCCCCAATGTCAAACATCTTCCTACACCGCTGCACACGTTACATTCGTGGTTGCATCAGGGAGCTGGAAGACGTCCAGCTCCCTGGTTGCATTCATCTTCTTCTGGACAGATATTCCCTTCTGTTTTACAATCGCTACAGCGTTTAGTACATTTATGGCGTAGGGGATTATCAGTTGGTTTGAAACATTTCATACAAAAGCTTCTCCTATTCAAGAATCCAGTTATACTAACGATTGTATCAAAATGGTCATTATGCTGAAACAAGAATAGCGGTATACCACTTTTATTTACACTACCATACAGTATGGGATTTTTGTGAGTCTTCGTCACAATGATTATCTGATACTCTACTAGGGACTACCCTTTCGAAAGCCGGTATATCATCAAGACTGCGACGTCCCTGGGGTACACCTGCTCAGCGATGAAGATCCTTTGCTAATTTTGATTGTTCTGTGTGCCCTTTCCTGAAGTTTTCTCAAGAGGAAGTAGTACCTTGTTGTCACGAGCAACAGCTGTGACTATGGCACGTGCCATACACATATTTTCCGTTCTTGATTTGAAGTATATTTTTTTGGCATAAGTCCATTCTTAAAAGTGGGAATTGTAGGTTTGCCACCGGCGAATGATTGAACGCGAATATCTTTAAGAATCAGAAGTTCATTTAATGTGAATTTATCATTTGACTGTAATTTTAAAAAAAAAAAAATAGCAAAGATGAGAATGGCATTTATTTGATCCCTCCTGGGCATTGGAATAAAAATGAGTTTATCTAGCGTTGGATGTTCTAACTCTAAACCAATTAGATCTTCTGACTGAAAGTTAAGCAAAAGAGTTTCAATTAGATTGTCAATAATATCATACAGGGCTACTAAAACGTTTCTTCTCTCACGCATGAGATCCGCTACTTTATGTTTTAGAAAAAAAAAAAAAAAACACGGTATATTCGTTCGCATCGGCACGAAAACGTTTGAAGCGCCTATATCTCCTTTCTGTTACGTACCAGCAGCCCTCTGGATTCGTATATTTTTCTTCTTCGTTGTTGTGGTTACTGCTATTTGATCAATTGGTGTCGGTAAAGATGAATCATCTGCAGTGGATGTGATTTCACTTTCAACATTTTCATTGTCAGCACGACTCATTTCCGCGTCATTCCCCAACCAGTCTAAAATACTATCATAATCAACGTCAAGTTCCGACTCAATCGGAGGGACATGACCCGTATCTGTTAGAAGCGCATTCGATTCGTTTTCTACGGAAACGTTAAGGTGCCGTCAAAATCTTAACATAAACGCTAAGTAATTCAACAAAATGATGATTTTTGCACACATTATCTCACCATTTTGCAAAAAGATGATGAATTACTCATTTACCAAAACAAGTCATTTCAACATTTTACAGAAAAATGATGAATTTCCAAGAAATCACATCTTAACAATTCAACATTTGGCACAGAAATGACAATTTTTGAAGTTATTGAATCTTATCAATTCAAAATTTTGCAGAAAAATGGCAAAATGCGAAGTTATTGCATCTTATCTATTCAACATTTGGCAGAAAAATGATAAATTGTGCAGTTATCAGAAGTAATCAATTTAACGTTTTGCAGGAAAATGATAAATTGTCTAGTTATCAGAAATATTCAATTCAACATTTTGCCGAAAATTAACGAATTGCAAAGTTATTGCATCTTATCAATTCAACATTTTTTCAGAAAAATAATGAAATACGTACTTTATGTAACTTAACAATAAAGTATTTCGCCGAAAAATGATCAATTGCGCAGTTGTCAAAACTAATCAATTTGAGATTTTGCAGAAAAATGATAGATTGTGCATTTACCAGAATTTCTCAATTCAACAGTTTGCATCAAAAAATGATAAATTACTTATTTACCAGAGCTAATAAATTCAATATTTTGCAGAAAAATGACGAATTACGAACTTGTTTAAAGCTATTATTTCCCATTTTGAGGAAATATAATAAAATGCGTTTTCATAAAAACTAATCAATTAAACCTGTTTTCATACCCAAAATTTCTCTGTGACTGTGTTTTAGCGGCAATCTGACCTCTTAACTTAAGGCGGGAGGGAGGGGGGGGGGGAGGATAACACTTGCAGAGCGCCCCTAAAAATTCGAATTTGGTGTTGGGTCAATATGATACTGTTTTATGCAGTCGCGTAGCCAGACCATTCGGTCCGAGGCAAAATTAAAGTAATCGGTCGGATTCTATGCTTTTCAAACCATTGTGTGGGTACCCCCAGTGCTTTGGGTCCAGGTCAGCACCCCGTGGGGGCCGGGCGAACCCTGAATCTCTGAAGTAGTAACAAATTGTGGGCATTTGAATGAAGAATTTAATATAAAAATAGCCTTATCACAATGCGAACTTTACAAGTCACGAAGATCACAATTTAAGCATCATTCATTTTATTACAACCTAGACGAAATGACAATTGATTTGATGACGCCGGGGTGGCTTGTCGATGGGGAGGGGGCGGAAGATCCAAGAATTACCCAGAGAGGTCCTTGGCTCTTCTTTGAAGGGACCTTGAAGATATTTTCTAAGCGGAGAGCCACCACCAGTTGGCACTAAGAACATTTTTGGCTAAAATACCTTCCAGATTACAGGAAATGATACTTTCAGTGCGTTGTACGTTACACCTAAAATGACTAAATATATTTTACTTTAAGATCTTAAGAGGATTGTTGCCACAGGCGGCCACACCAGGGGTCCCCTGGAAAAAATCTAAGCTGACTGATATCATTTTTTTTTACTCTTTTTCTCAACTGGGAAGGCATAATATGGGTGGAACTCTTGTGTTTTAGGGCATGAGCTTACCGTAAAACCAAACGAGCATGAACCAAGTATTTAAAGGTGTGGTAACATGCAAACTTCATAGTTAGATATTTGATGTGAGCATTAAATACCCAGCAAATAGCCGCAATTCTCATCGAAATCCATCAAATATTGACTATTTTACAGAGTAATTTCTATTTCACACTAGTGTCATGAAAAACATGTGTTTAATATGCAAATTTGTGACGTCGAAAGATGAACATAACAAATAGGGCTAATGTTAGCCTTTGTTTTTTTAGCCTTCATTTTTAGGGACACTTGTAGCATTGTAGCCCCTGAGGGGTTTATTAAGTAAGTTAAAATTGTTTCCTTCAAAATATTGATATCACTCACCAAACTGTAAACTATCTGATCAGTAATTTCATCTGCAGGATTTTCTCAAGAAATGGTCCAGAATGACCGCAAAAGCCCTCAAATTAAAAAAAAAATTACTCGTCTCCAGCTTTCGGCTTCGAGCCTTCGAAGTTTTCAGTTAAAGGCTTCGCCGGCCACAGCTTTCCAAGATGCAGCCTCCAATGAAAATAACTTCCCTGACACTCACTTAAACTGCCGATGTCCTTGGCCATGTCCATGTATAAACTACATTATTATACACTCGTTTTATAACCTTCAAAATCGACACTGCCTCATGTGCTCATTTTTCACACTAATAAAAAATTGAGGGGACTTGTCCCAGACCAGCGACAAAAAGAAATATGAAAGAAAGAACCATAGAGCAGCATATAGGTTTCTATATCCTGCTCTACAAGCACCTGGGGAGAGAAGAAAATTTTTTAGGTAATGAACAATGCTGCCTTTAAAACTAAAGAAAAACAGTAGGCTACAATAAAAAGTCTCAAACGCTGTCTCAAAGCTGTTTTCTTATTCGTGATTTTTTGGGGGGATTTGGGGTTACTTCCTGTAGTACATGTAGGTAGTCATGGCTTCGTATACAAATTCTTCCATTACCATCGAAACCACCAACCCCATGGCTGTGCGCAGCAGGGATAAGTTCCCCATCCCCCAGAAACTTTCAAAGCAAACTTTTTATCACCACCTATCTGTGTAAATTTACCAATTGTTTACATACAACTTGTGTATAAAGCAAGAAGAGTGTCATTTCCGACACCGTAATATGGGACAGGCGCTTAGCGAAGGGGGGGGGGGGAGGCAAGAGCCCTCTCCTTGAGGACACTTCTCTTAGCTTTTCATGTAGCTAAAAAGTCTAAAAATGCGATTTTCCAGTGCGCTTCGCGAGTACCCACTAGGAGTTTTACATCTCCCATTCTTAAAATTATTGTTCCAAAGCCCCGGGAAACCCTCCAAATAATCCATTCCCCCCTCCTTCCTTAAGCTCTCTGCAAATAAAAATCCCGGACATCTGTGGGTTGTTGCGGAGTAAGAATATAATTGAAAAAGTCAAATTGTGATTTTTGTGGTATGTTAAGTGCCCACCTTATTTGAGGTTGAAGCTAAAATGCATCATTTTAATGCCTACAATTTTGTAAATACCCCAGTGCTTCCAGGGACTTCGTCCCCTGGACCCCCACCGGGGCCCTTTTCTTGATACGCTACCCGCCAACTGGTGGTGGCGTTCCGCTTAGAAAATGTCTCGAAGGTCCCTTTGAGGAAGGGCCATGGACCTCTCTGAGAAAATTCCTGGATCTCCCGCCGCCTCCCCACCAACAAGCCAGTCCCAGTGTCATCAAATCAATCGTTATTGCGTCCAAGTTAGGTTGTTATAAAAAGATGGTAACATTGTGATCATCGTCACTTGTTAAGTTCGCATCATGGTAAGGTCATTTGAATATTAATGCTTCATTCTCATGCCCACAATTTTGTTACTACTCCAGAGATTCGGGGTTCGCCCGACCCCCACGGGGTGGTGACCTGGACTCAAAGCACTGGGGGTACCCACACAATGGTTTGAAAAGCATGAAATCTGGACGACTGTTTTAATTTGCCCCGGACCGAATGGTCTGGCTACGCGACTGCATAAAACAGTATCATATTGACCCAACACCAAATTCGAATGTTTAGGGGCGCTCTGCAAGTGTTATCCTCCCCCAACCCCAGCCCCCCCCCCCCCACCTTAAGTTAAGAGGTCAGATTGCCGCTAAAACACAGTCACAGAGAAATTTTGGGTATGAAAACAGTTTAATTGATTAGTTTTCATGAAAACGCGTTTTATTATATTTCCTCAAAATGTGGAAATAATAGTTTTAAACAAGTTCGTAATTCGTCATTTTTCTGCAAAATTTTGAATTGATTAGCTCTGGTAAATAAGTAATTTATCATTTTTTGATGCAAACTGTTGAATTGAGAAATTCTGGTAAATGCACAATCTATCATTTTTCTGCAAAATCTTAAATTGATTAGTTTTGACAACTGCGCAATTGATCATTTTTTCGGCGAAATACTTTATTGCTAAGTTACATAAAGTTCGTATTTCATTATTTTTCTGAAAAATGTTGAATTGATAAGATGCAATAACTTCGCAATTCGTTAATTTTCGGCAAAATGTTGAATTGATTATTTCTGATAACTAGACAATTTATCATTTTCCTGCAAAACGTTGAATTGATTACTTCTGATAACTGCACAATTTATCATTTTTCTGCTAAATGATGAATTGATAAGATGCAATAACTTCGCATTTTGCCATTTTTCTGCAAAATGTTGAATTGATAACATTCACTAACTTGGAAATTCGTCATTTTTCTGTAAAATGTTGAAATGACTTGTTTTGGTAAATGAGTAATTCATCATCTTTTTGCAAAATGGTGAGATATTGTGTGCAAAAATCATCATTTTGTTGAATTACTTAGCGTTTATGTTAACATTTTGACGGCACCTTAACGTTTCCGTAGTTTTCAAGTCTATTGGTGTTTTCACCTCCACTCATTTCTATGTCGTTCTCCAATTTGTCTAAAATCCGTTCATAATCACCGTCTTCCGGTCCTAAAGGAGCATGATCCATATCTGTTTGAAGCTTATTCCACACTACTTCAGCTTGACTAGGGGGTTCCACTGTGTTCAAGATCAAATCATAGGTTGAGTGGTCAATGGTAGGGTTCTGGGGATGTTCGTTCAACGTTGCAACAGAACATGCTGGTAGTACCGTTTCCTCTACCCATTTGGTTTCGTCAGTTTTAATATTAAAATAGTAAGGTTTGCGCGTACTCTGACTGATGTGCATTTCCCACCCGTTTGCTATATCCCGATCGGTTAAATTAATGGTGCACATTTTAAGGTTCAAATCACACAGCCCGGAGCTGTGTTTATGGTCAAATTGTCAAATAAAAAGGAGGAGCATGTATAAAATAACCCTATGTTTACTGTTTGTTCTGTCACGCCAACCAATTAACATCTACTATTACATATCACGGCTCATTTCGATATCAATTTAAACTTTCCCCCATCCCCTACACACATTTATAGTACATGTCCGTATCATAGGTTTTCTATGGAAATATTAAAACAGGCAATATTAAGTTAATGCATCACTAACCTCTTCCATCTTCAAAATCTCTAAATTTACTCAGCCACTTCGCACAGGATCTTCCGAATACAACAAAAGTACAATAATTCCCTTTATGTAATTCACCAACGATGAAACTGGAAACGTTCCACAAATAGAAAATCCACAATATATTCAACTAATATTATAAAAATAGTCCACAAATGCTCCTCAGATATTTCACAATGATATTTCACATATACTCGGCAAATATTCCTCAGTTATTTCACAAATACTTTCAGGTGATTGTAAAAGATATATATGTCCTATAATAATCCAAACTTTTCGACGCCGTGCACTTCAAAAGAGTTTTGGTAATAAGAATACACTTATATTCCAAGTTAAAGAATGGACGACATAGGTTTATGGATACTTTTGACGGTTCCGCTAATATTATACAAATATTCCATAAACACCCCTCAGATATTTCACAATAATATTTCACAATGATATTTCACTTTAATATTCCAATTATGTTCCAAGTAAGAATGAACCGAGATAGGCTCATGGATATTTTTGTCATTTGCTCTTTGGAATCCAATTCTGCGTCCTCGATGAAGCTTCTTATATAGAATCGGAGTGCTCCAAGTTTAGAAATAGCGTCATCAGAATAGACATAGTAACGTAGTCACGCTTACATGTCGATCAATCGATCTATGTTCACCTCTCTCGTATGCCTCGCTTACATGCTAACATATATACGTAGGTTAACTGTAAGATCATTACACAGTTTGATTAGAAGTACGATACAGCTCCTATCACCAACAAGTGAACAGTGTTCAGGAATTATGTGGATTTTAAAATGGACTTTATCATTTTTTATTCTTTGGAAAAGATTCTCTATTTTGTAAAATATATTGGGTAAGTTTCCACTTTTTTTCTTCAATGATCCGTTTTACCTCTTAAACAGTTAGATATTTCCATACACATTTCCTCCACCCTTGACAAAACGCAATAGGGTGAATTTATACACCCTACTATGAAGTCATCTTCACCTTACATCAAAACAGCCTGGATTTAAGGATTTTACTTTTGGATTTAACTATATACAGTACTCATGACTCCGTCAAATTCACTTCAACGTAAACCACAGGTGAGTCTATACTCTGCGTTTTTGTACTAAAGAAACCCTATTCCATTTAGTCTATATCAGACAGTTATGCACTGTCTAGAAGCATACAGATCAATGCCACTTAGTCTATACGATCCAATTACACAGTGATGAGACCCATACAAAACAATGCCAACTGACTAGCAGTACACGTAACTGTTTCCCCCAAAGTTCCAAAGCAGAGTCCTGTATCGATCGCCTAAACAGCTCAACAATACTGTTTTATAGCACTGACCTCAGTGAATGCAGGGGATAGTACTGTAGTCCTACCTATGGACTTTTGCAATGGCAGGTTTGCTAACTTTATTCGTCTGCCCATGCCCTGGTGCCCGGTATACCCCCCCCCCCCACATCCGCGGTGTTTAAGCTGCCCCTAGGTATGAACTGCCAGTAACCATTTGCCTCTGTCCTATATGTGCATATCCAAGTTTCAAAGCCATTGCCCTATAACTACCTCCTCACCCTGGCCTATATCAACGCCTGCCCTATATTTACCTCCCTCGCCCTGCCCTATATCTACGTATGCCCCATATCGACCCCCTCGCCTTGCCCTATATCAACGCCTGGCTATATCGACTTCCTCGCCTTGCCCTATCTCTACGCCTGCCCTTTATCCGTTCTTAGCCTGCCCAGGGATGCATACCCTACAACTGATTTCTAGTTACAATGTACTGTGGTAATGATTTATCTAATGTTAGTAGATCCATGTTGCTTAACTGTTGGAAAAGGCACTCATGGAGGCGTACCGGGGTATAAATGTAGCCTACCATAACGTTTATAAGGTGAAATATTTTTGCATGTGCAAGTAGCCACGCGCTTTTCCTGTCTGACTGGACAAGTAGAGAGCAAAGTGGGGATATTCTTAAAGTTAAACTGCAGTCACCAGGTCACCACAATTCAAATTTGCGTAACCTCTATCGTAATTCATGAATAGCTCTGTGTAATCATGTGACAACATTTCTTTAACTGTGATGTTCAATGTAAGCTAAGTGCTTCGCTTATTTTTAATACGGAAGACAGTTTTTTCGGACCAAGAGCGAAGAAAGTAGGGGAGAGGGTAGGGGGCATGATCCCCCAATAATTGGTTGTGAGACGGACCACATTTCGTCTCCTGAATATTTTGTCAATGACAACAATGTTTGCTGATATATGGTGAGTGTGAGACAAAGTCCCCTCTAATAACATGGTTGGGGTGTGGGGGAACACAATGTGTTTGTTATTTTGGTAAAACCCGTAATATTTATTGGTATAAGTGTAAATGTTAGACTTTCTGTTGACTTAAAGGTCATGTAAAACGATTATTTCTGGTGCCATTTCCGTTGCTCGCACACTCATCAAGTTTCAAGTTTCAAGCTCATTTTCTACTTTTCATACAAGATGGGTTTTGTACATAATGTTAATAAAATTTTACATGAAAGTACACAGAATGTATAACAATGCACAGAAAATTAACATATGAAAAGATGGAAGTAGAGGAACCAGAAATAAGTTTAAACTTTTCTGGTCTGGTCCCTTAGATACAAAAACATAACAAAACAAGAATCTGAAGAATTGTTCAGGAAGTAAGATAGAGTTTCAAAAGGAGTAAAATGAGAAAGAAAAGCTGTGTATTTGCTGACTATGTTTGCTACTCAAAAGGAAATGTTTTAACCTACGTTTGAATACAACTAGTGAAGGAGAACTTTGAATGTCAGGCTAAGAGAATTCCAGAAGTAAACACCTGTGCTTCGCATTTGAGAAAAGTTTAGACTTGTTCTAGAGTAAGGATGGTGTAGGAATTCTTTAAAACGAGTGCTATATGTGTGATAACTAGTATTGTAACTGTAAAAGTCATTGAAAGCAGATAGGGAGAAGTGAATGGTGGAATTTGTATAGAAAAATACCTAGCTGATACTTTTACAAATCATACAATGTGAGTGTTTTTAAGTGTATGAATAAAGGAGCAGTGTGTGGTCTATAATTCACATGACTTATATTGAGGATAACACTCTTTTGAAGCTTAAATAAATTATCGAGTAGGCTGGTATGAGTATTACCCCAAACAAGAAGATTGTAATTAAAATGAGGAAGCACAAGAGCATTATAAAGGGTAAAAAGTGCATACCTGGGCAGAAATTCCTTTAGTCTATTGATAACACCATTTGATTTAGAAATCTTTTTACTAACCTCAGAGATATGTTCCTTTCAAATTAGATTATTATCAATAGTAATTACTAAAAATTTTGTATGAGGTGAAGTAGTAACATGATGACCATCGAGTAATGCAGTTATTTTACTTGAGTCAGTAACCTTATTATCGAAAATCATTAATTTGGTTTTTGATATTAAGAGATAATTTATTTGATCTAAGCCAATTTTAGATATGAGAAAATTTACAAGTAAGGGGAGAAAAATAACAAGTAAGAAGAGGGATTAAGAAAAACGTATGGCAAAAGATAAAAAAAGGATCTGAATCAAGTTTCATGATGAAACAGACTTACTTGAGAAGTTTGGTGCCCTTCCATGTAGTGCGTCGGCATAGGGAAACAATACTATTGAGCTTGTAAAAGATATGCAGATACATATTATGATAGGCTGTTCTGAAAATTATATGGAATCTCATGATTATCTCTCCAATGTCCCGCAGTGAAACGTGATTTTATCACCATGTTGTAGAGTTCCTTCACTTCTCGTGACCACTTTTTCTCCTCGCTAAGATCAGCTTTAGTAAGGTCATCCAGTACGAAAAAAGATTCATCCCGAAGTACCAACCTTGCATTTCGAACAATGTTAATTTTGTCCTTAAACGATAAACATTTCACGAGTATGTGGGGTTACTGTAATTGTTGCCCTTCCCGTCTTTACGAGCCCTCTCTATGCTTACTCCGGTCATCTTGAATTTTTCGGCCAGGATCGAGTAGATAATATCCTCGCATTTCTCATTTGCTTCGGAGGGATAGCCGACAAGACGAAAATTATTTCTTCTTGACATACGTTCAAATTTATTAATTTGCTCAGACTGGGCCTTAAGCTTATTTTGGAGATTTACAATTTCATTTTCAGAAAGGGATCTTTCCAAAGTAACGAACTTGCGTTCCAGGTCATCAATTCGTTTTGCTTGGAACTCTACTGCACTGCCTAGGTCTTTTTCTAGCTGTTTGAGGCAGTCAGCGAAATTCTTCAGGGTTTTGTCTACCGTATCTTTAAATGAATCAATTGCTAAGCGTACAGCATCCGAAATACCTACATGCTCAAGCTGAGTGGTTTAAGAGTGTGTTAGTCTTTTGGTAGGATCCTGTACACTGCTTGTGTTTTTATTGAGACTAGGCTCGCGTCCCCCCCCCCCCCCCCCGAATCATCCTTGCCTCTTTTTCCTGTTCCCTTTTTGGGTTTCGGATTTTTTCTGCGTATTTGAGGCATTCATATTTAAGAATGCTACGTGACAAGGGTGTAGCTCGAAGTTAACAGCAGAGAACTTTTAAAATAGAGCAAGTTCTTTTCGAAAATCTTCGGAGTCGAATGTGATACGTGTCGACTACATGGCGGCCATTTTGAAATTCAAGATTGCATGTTCAGATTGCATGTTCGGTGATTACGGGCTTTCTAATCTCACTCAGAGAGTAAAAAATTTTCCCTACTAAATTTACTTCTATAGCCCCTCCACCGATATTAACCAAAGCAAAAAAAAAAAAAAAAACACACATCTGGTGCACATCTAACACGTAGTCACAGTAACCTACATTGACTTTCAATGGCTAGTGGCCTTATTGACCCACAACTGTATGTGAGCTAATTATTGGGAACACAACTGACCGTGTGAGTAATCATTGACCAACGAGAGCTATTGTTTGAAGGAATGTCAATCAAACACAACCATTAACTGTAATTAGAACTCTAGGGCTATGCCTAAATATGTGGGAAGGGGGTGCCTTTCCTCTTTAAGAGGACTTTGATAGACACATGCCCATATTCTTTCTAGAATTTGGATGACAACGTAATACCTCTTTTCAATCTTCCCTTAGAGTTGGTCAACTTATGACATTTTTTAATATTGTTATATGTGAGACATAGTCCCCTCCAATAATTTTGTAAAAAAAGGAAGGCAGTGCCTTTAGTTTTTTGACAAAACCCACAATATTTGCTTATACTTGCGCGTGGGCATTAAGGCATGATCCCTAGTATTTTGGTTGAGGAGGAGGCAGGCGGAATCATTTTTATCCCCTCTCACTTTTTTCAGCGACCGTCGTATATAATATAGGGCTTATTGACCATAAGAAGCAAATCTTTAGGCAAGCCTTGCTTACATCTATTACAACATACATGGCTGGTATTACCAGGGAGTTGTCACGGTGACTTCCTGGCATAACTGAAACACTCTTAGACGCACACAGACACATAACATTTTTAACTACATATTCAGGGCCTTTAAATTAATGCACGTCATAGGGATATCATCCTAAATTGCTACAAGCTTTCTCTAGGAGGCGGTTTTTTTTGTTTGCGCTTCGGGTGCACTTGCAGCTTTCTCATGTCATTGTCAGGCACGTTCTTGTTCTCCCCGGTGTTTTTTCCTCTGCATGGCAAAGTATAGTTGACTTCTGAAGGCACATCCAATGCTATTCGAGCTTCCAAAAAGTGAAGATTTGTGCTCCTTCGGTGTTCGGCGTCACTACTGAGCACACCTTGTTACCGTGCGTGCATCATTATTTAAATATACACGTTGACATTTCGGGGCCGTAGCCTGCGGGGGGGGGGGGGCACTACCCCCTGAGATTTCCAAACCGTAAATGAAAGTTGGCCTACTTGAAAAAAGGGAAATGCTGAAACTTTCACTGTCCTTATTTTGACTTCAGGGCCCAAAGAACCTGGGAAATCGTATGTAAGGGTCCATTTTCCCCAAAATTTTCCCGGGGAGGTCCCCGGACAGCCGCCATAGACGCGTTCTAATGTCAGTTTCTCTTCCTGACGAAGGAGCCCCATTCCTCCTACAAAAAACCCAGCTTGAATACACCAGCATATACGCAGGCTAAAGATAGAATAGCTTACGTGTAATTACAAGCTGAACTCGATGACCTTGTAAAGGTAACTTTTAATTTAAACCAAGCTATATTTGTTTCTAAAGCACTCCGAAATCTAAAAACAGAGATTACTTTGAGAAAACTTACAAGGTCTATGCTTTGTCATTTCCCCTATCTTAGAGGCATTTCGACCGAACATGGTAGTCCCAAGCCGACTACCATGGTAACAAGGAGAGAAAATTGAATCACACGAGGTATTTGTAGCCTGTTTGTCACTTCTGTGAATCACAAGCCGAACTGGTGTAGTGGTCACAGACCCTGCCCGGAAAGCGGAGTATGGCGGGTTCAAACCCTCGGTACGGCTCAATTTTTCTCTCTGGTATTTTCTCTGAACCTTTCCTGCTTTGATAAGGGCTATGCTCTATCTAGGATTGGTATAAAAATTCAAGATCGAATGTACTAGTATTTACCTTTCGACCTATATATATATATATATATATATATATATATATATATCTATATATATATATATATATATATATATATATATATATATATATATATATTTCCCTAAATGGTCACTTTAGGCGACATTTCGGGTGAAAAAATGGTACTTTTAGGCGATATTGACATTAGGTGTACATATACGTGTCGCCTAAATGCTTACAACGTTATAATAACCATTCCCTGTATGTTATTTCAAAAGTTTTGAAATATATAAAAGTATCCTAGCGCCCTCTGTTTGGGGTTACTATGGGTAAGTTGCACTAGAATCCCATTGTGTATTAATTTACTTTTGAAATTTGGGGGTGTATATCATGCATGTAATAAATTGGTACGTTAGGTGTACACACCCTTATTGCGCAATACCAATTTATTTCTGTATTATTTAATAAAACGTTGTGCGTAAGTCACACAGGTAATTAAACATATATTTAATTTGAGGGCGTTCCTGAAGATCATTAAGGTATTTTTTGTTTAATTTTTACCTGCATGAATATGCAAATATATCTAATTAACTGGTTGTCGCCCAAAGTGACCATTTTTTACCGTGTCGCCCAAAGTGACCATTTAGGGTTATATATATATATATATATATATATATATATATATATATATATACATATACATATATATATATATATATATATATATATATATATATATATATATATATATATAGGCTTAGTGGTTAGAGCGGTCGTCTTGTGAACGACAGGCGCTGGGTTCAAGTCCCGCTCATGGCTTAATTTTCTCTCTGAATTATTTCTTCTGTTCTTTCCTTTGTTCATAAAGGCTACGCCAGTACTTGGGATTGATTCAACTTTCATGATCGAAAACAGTTTACACAACTTTCGACCTACTTATTCACAGTTCGATCTACCATATTTCGACCCACTGAAAAATCATTACCCCGCTTGGGGTGTTACCATGGTAACAGGAGAGGAAATTGAGATGGGTTGGTATTTGTACCTAAATTGCCACGCTTGACACTACAAAGCCGTGATAGCTTAGTGGTTAGAGCGGTCGTCTTGTGAACGACAGGCGCTGGGTTCAAGTCCCGCTCATGGCTTAATTTTCTCTCTGAATTATTTCTTCTGTTCTTTCCCTTGTTCATAAAGGCTACGCCAGTACTTGAGATTGATTCAACTTTCATGATCGAAAACAGTTTACACAACTTTCGACCTACTTTCATAGTTCTGTCTACCATATTTTGACCTACTGAATATTCATAACCCCTCTTGGGGTCTTACCATGGTAACAGGAGAGGAAGTTGAGATGGGCCAGTATCTGTTCCTAAATTGCCTCTCTTGAAACTACAAGCCTTGATAACTTAGTGGTTAGAGTGGTCGTCTTGTGAACGACAGGCATTGCAGGGTTCAAGTCCCACTCATGGCTTGATGTTCTCTCTGATTTTTATCTTCTGTTTTTTCCTTTGTTCCTAAAGGCTAAGCCAGTACTTGGGATTGATTTGAATATCATGATCAAAACAGTTTATACAACTTTTGACCTATATATATATATATATATATATATATATATATATATATATATATATATATATATATATATATATATATATATATATATATATATATATATCATTGTATTCCACTTATAATCTTAAATGTAATATCTGTAATCATGCGAAGTCTTTCTGGGCAAAAATAAAGTGAGTATTTTCGAGATCAAATTGTCACTTACAATTAAATGGGGGCAAATCCCTATTTTATTTTTTATTTTTATGGAACTATATTTTGCCGCCGTGTTAGGATAAGCAACATATTTAATATTTTAATATTTTAGTGTTCAAGGTTGTGACAAGAATAAATATTTCAAGCCTGATTCCAACATTAGGAACTCTCCTCCTTAAAAATTAGAACACTCTGACCAGACCTCACAAAGGGGAGGTCGGGTGTAATAAAATCCTACTTATCTGTTCATTTCTTTGTTGTAAGAAACCACTATCACTTCTAGGATTACACTTAATCCCTGGCCAGTGAGGAACTTTTGTCCAGTTGGTTACACAACATATAAACTGTTGACATTTCTTCCATATTGCACAGTTAAATCTTTTATGTGTGGTAATCACAGGGAGTCCAAGACCAAGTTAAATTAGATTAGGTGAAAAATAAACAGTTAAAGTGGTTACAAAATAGGGCCTGAAGCTTTAAACAGAGGAGTTCCTAATGAAACTAATGTGAAGGCTGCACTTGCTTCTTATCTACGAGTTGTTTGATGTCAGCGTCTGTATTGGAGAGACACACCCTAATGTCATGTTGAATATCGAGTCGATTGATCGGGCTTTTGTTTTCATACACGTCATGGTCGAGAAAGCACTCTCACAATAAAAATTTCAGAGATTATTTGTACCATTCTTTTCATGCAAACTATGAAATTTATTCGAGTAGAAATGCTTCTTCCGAATGAGAACAATGTTCGTATTGAATCAAGTCGACAACACTGTTTATCTGTGATAGCTCAGCTACTGAAGTTAGCGAGTGTCACTGTTCATACTCAGTGCACACTGACTAATGCACTGTACGTAGCATGTGACAACGATATTGTACATATACACTGTACGTAATGATATTAACAGCAAAGATATTTTTTCGCGCATCCTTCCGACCTGAGTTTTACAGTCGTGGGGAAAAATAGTCGGTGTCGTACCCGGTCTCCGCCCGAGGCCCCTAGTCATTTCGGTCGAGTCCGAGTCCTGAACGCACGAGTCCGAGTCACGAGTCACGACAATCGGGACCGAGGCCGAGACCGGTCTCGAGTCATACAGCCCTGGTATATATATGCAAACGGCTATATGTATACGTCCAGGCAAAAAATATGCGTAAACATGTAGGTATATACATGGAGGTATTGCATACATATACATATAATCATTTTGAGGTTCCTTACGAAAGTCCCCCCCCCCCCAACTCATGTACAACTTAAGTCCTCGCCCTCAGACGTGGTTCAGACACATCAAAAGTATATTTGTAAAGGAAATAAAATGTTACTTGTAAAATGCAGGTGACGTTTCAAAATAAATTTTGGGCTCTGTTACCTTTAAGCCGAACGCACACTGACGTCAGAAAACTCAAAACACGAAACAAGTTTGTTTCGCACTTGTTTCACGTTTTGCATAGTGTACCCACACATGGTGAAATGTTAACCCACACACGAAAAAAAAACAGGCATGAAACGAAATGCAGCTGTTCCTGAAAAAGTAACTCTCTAGACTCTAGCTGAAAACTTACCTCAGCCTCCTTAAATAAGAGCCAAAAGCCCCCGCAAAATGTATTTAACATGCATTTAACATATTAGTACATGTAGGCTACATGTGTCTACACGGCCAACACTCATTAAAGAGTGACGACAGTCACCACGAAGATTTCCTTACACTTGCTACTGTATACATATTTGGCGCTGTACACACGTACATACAGAACTACTATGAAAGATGTAAAGACGTACTTCCAAATGTATTGTTGACGTATATACGTATGCGTAAGAAGCAAGTCACCCACATGATATCTTTAAGTGAATTTGTTTGCCGTTAACCACAACACGTAGCCTGATTTGGGCTTAAAATCGCATCCTTTTGGGAATGTTTGCCAGGGTAAGAGAATTATTTGCAGGTGTATCGAGTAAAAGAGAGTTGTTGGAAAAAGTTTATTGAGAAAATATTGTCATTTGAGCGCGTGAGAGCTCCCCGGACATTATGGCCGGGGGATGTGAAAAATTTGTACACAGTGCACAAGGGTTGTGATGGAGGAGTGTAACGGAAACACACAGCACTGTTCAAGGGCTAGATTCATAGGAGCCATTCCTGACTAGTGTGACGGGGTACACTAATTCAAATCGGGGGGACTGCCTTTTCCCTTTAAAGGCCATGTGTATATTTTGTCCACTTAAAGCTCCCTAAACCCAAAGTAGCGTTAAGACCCGGTTACATAGGCCTAGACCTATGTACTATGTTCAAGGGACCTACACCCTAACTCAGAAAGGCATAGAGACTAATATTGATACACACGAGTAAGGCCCGTGTATGGCTATCATGCTTGCCCAAAGTTCCCAATGAATTAAGCTCAGATATCGAGTGAATAACCACACGTACAGTATTAGCATATATAGGCTAGGCTAGTCTGGCCACATACCAAAGCCTTGCACATATGTCCCTGACCCGGGGTTCATAGGCCAACATATGGGGCCCATATGCGTTTGCACCCAAGATTCATGAGGGACCCCTATTGGCCAACCCATATGACGCATAATGAGGCATATGACCCACATGGGGGCAGGGGGGCAGAATGCCTCCCCCAATTTCTGGGGACGAAAATTCGGGCAGGAAACGACAAAAATAGGGCACAGAGTAGGTGAAATTCCCGCAAAGATGAAGTAAAAGTGAAAAGATTGCCCGGATTTTCTACTGAGTTCCCAAATTTTTGATCGAATGCTCGAAAAAAGCGGAAAAATTTTCCCGCGCTTCCCGCATGTAGTGATTTGGTGGTCTATTTATGCGCCTGAACTGCAACAAAATTCGGGCAACTTTTTGAGATTCGGGCAAAAAATTTTCTCCCCCCTCCCCATAACTGGAAGAGTCCCGTACGTATGCCTGGGTTGTGCAAGGTTGTTTGGAAAATGAAGTTACTGGAAGTTTACATTCAGCTATATTTCTGGGACCCCAAAGCAGTTAGGTCAAGGTTACGTACCTCACTGACAGTGTCCTCTAAATGAATAATCCAGTATAGCTAATAGTTTGCCCATTCCAGACAATGTGTTGTTTTTGATTTAACTTAGACTTTTTGGGACAATGTTGCATCTAAAAATTGTATGGA
This sequence comes from Holothuria leucospilota, assembly GCA_029531755.1. Classification (NCBI taxonomy): domain Eukaryota; kingdom Metazoa; phylum Echinodermata; class Holothuroidea; order Aspidochirotida; family Holothuriidae; genus Holothuria; species Holothuria leucospilota. The sequence goes on from JAIZAY010000064.1 coordinate 22,937, forward strand.
GGAGGTATAAGGAGGATACAGATTTTCTTTTGTTTCAATGTCTAGTCATACTTTGCCACAGAATTTGACTACATTTGGTGAATAAAAGGTGAATTCTAACATTACACCATAGGAATAACCATGTGTGTAGCTATGCTTAGTTGGTGGAGTTGGCTTGATGTGAGTGTAATGCCATGCTAACTCACTAGAGGTTCCCTGAACAAAACTCAGTGGAACCACTGGAAGTAGTGGAGACTAAAATGTACTTGTTCAGCATTAGTTTTTGCGGTGATGAAGAGAAGGTCTACATCGGCGAATAATAACTGGATATGCGGTTATGTCCGAATCTGGAAGTCGTCTGCTTTGATCGAGCAGTGGTGCAGAGCAAGGATCCTCCACCTCACCCAGCCTTTGGGTAGTGGCCAAAGTCAGGATACACTCAAGTCTTCTAATAGGACACTAAACTGGCCGTTCAGGAAGCAGAATTGGGAGCGATTAGTAGACTCCTGTCTTGTTACTCTCTGAGCACAATGTTCACCCACAATCAATCTGATATAGGATCCTTGTGATGAACCAAGAGGCTTCCTGACCTTCATACATTGAACTAACCTAATTAACATTATCCTAGGTTCAAATGTAGTGTAGTGTAGGCCCTGTACGTCATGTGCACAGCAACTTAAAGTTTTGGGTTGTGGCATCCCACCAAAGATACTTAGGATTAGCACGTTCTAAATATAATTGGTGATTGCACTTTGATTGACATTCACTCGAACGGTAATTCCATTCTGGTTGGTCAATGGTGATGTGTACTGTCGGTGTTGTTCCCAATTAAGCTCACATATAGTTGTGTGTTTACCTTTATGACATAAGACTTATAGTGCAAGCTTCTTTGGTTCTGTCTTGGGAGTGTACTAGACAGGTGTTGATGTTTATATTGGAGGTTAGAAGTAAATTTAGTAGGGAAACTTTTCACTGAGCCTTTAAAGTTACTGTCCATTTTTGGTAACATGTAAATTTCATGCTTTGGGCATTTTATTAAATCATCACAAAAACAGCAGTGTTTTTTTTTTGGGGGGGGGGGGAGGGTTGTTAATACTTTATATTTTCAATGAAGGAGTAAAAATTAACTTCCAGTTCTTCTTCTACAGCCCTATCACAATGGTTGAATTGCAGACTGCATGTGGTATTGCGTAGTGTCTGGAGCCAACTAGCCTCTTCAGTTTGACCGTCCCCTACCCCTGTACGATTGCCAGTAACAAGCTGTGTCTGCTACAGGCTATAGGCGATAGGGCATCTACTGAACCACCACAACTAGCATAATTAGGAACTTGAGAATTGTTCAATATTTGTAATGATGGAAGGCAGTTAAACTATGAGGCAAATGAAACCAAGACTGCCATGCTAATATAGACCTGAAGCAAACATGTTTTTGTTTTGGTATTGGTGTTGCTTAATTAGCACTTTTAGGCATACACCAGCTGGGGTAGCCACCCCCTAAGATGGGATTATAACCCCCTAAAAATTCCCTGAAAGAGTTTGAAGCATCTAATTATATTCAAACTTTTCAAGAGCAATTTTTCAGGCTATGCACTCAAGTCTGTATTAGGTGCAATTTCTTGGTATCTGACAATCAAGAAAACTACAAGCAGAACTACAAACAGATTTGGTAGCATAAGAATTGTGACTTTTCAGAAACAATGTAAATTTGTAGTCCCACTGTAGTCAGAAAACCACTTATGTGTTTCTTCACTTATACCCCCTGGAAGTGGTCAAAAGGCCAAAAGTTCTCATGGCCCCAAAAGTCAGGTTTCGCCCTGACTACCTCTGGTAAGTAACGCCAATGGTTTGTCGATGCCAAATGTTTCTCATAATCATTCAGTCCAAACTCACTGTGTAGACGCATCAACAATAGCATTTTATTTTTTGCATTCTAGTTCTATACCTGATCATACAGGTTGCAATCATATTAATGTGAATACATCACTCATTTCATAAAATCTCTAAAGGCTCTACGAACGAGTAGGAGGACGTAGTCTTCTGATTTCAAGAATAAGCAGTCTGGCTTGTTTGGCAGGACAGCATTTAGCAAACGATGTTTTCTGTCTTTGAAACGTATTGTAACGAACCTGGGTTACAATAAACTAGAAAATGTGGTTACGAAAATCGTAACCACTTACTGTCCATGATTGTTTCTGTGCTAGTATTTTGAAACGTCCTCAGTGGTTATGCTAGCTCAGTAGCGTAGCCAGATTGTGTCATGGGGATGGTTTTGGAGTACGACATGAGGGAAAGGTCTAAGGGGAGGGAGAAAAACGGCTATTTTAGGTCTCCAGTTGCAAAATGGTGCAATGCTTGTGCCTCAAATGTAATAAAGTTTATAGTGATCATGTGTTTTTGCAATTAAATTTTTCAAGGTTGGGTCATGGGGGCTTTCAACCCCCAAAACCCTCCCCGTGGCTACGCCACTGTGCTAGCTTTAGAATATCGCTCTTTCAATTTTCAGTGTTGGCACAGTCAAGATGTGAGAAAAATCGACCAAATCCGTCAGACAATAGGCCTATATGTACTTGAAGATAATTAAATCCTCTTCATGTACCGAAATTTGAGTGACAGATCACTTTGCTTTTACTATTTGGCTTCGAGAAGCACAAATTTTGGGCTTTGCATGCAGGAAATGGTAGGCCTACTCTCAAGGTCTTGTGGGAAGTATTCAAAAATATTTCATGTCTAAACAAATAAGCCTATAGCTGTACTTCTCCGCAGATATCATCACAATGGACTAGCAACTCCCTGCTTATAGTAGGCTGCAAGCTTCATTTCTTGCTTCAAAATGCTTCAAGAAATCTCACCTGTCGTGATCGACCTTGCCTACATACTCTAAGCAATCGACCAATCAGCAAACGCGACAGCACTTACAGCCGTACAGTGTGTGTGTGTGTGTCAATGGCAGCTCCCTGGTTTTACGACATAAGAAGCGTGCGTAGAGTCACTGTGTGCGAAATACGACAGTACGACCATGTGCCACAATATACTGTAGGCCTACTACTGTTTAGGTAGTTTGACTTACTCAAGCCATTCTTAACAAAACAATAAAATACAAAACTGCTAAAATAATAACCAAACATGCTCAGCCCCATTCCAACCAAAAGTGACCAAGAAGTATCGTTCCCATCTACATGATTCACTCTACATAATGAGCTCAATGGTAGAACAAAGCACTCAATGAGAATCAAGAAACATTGAACGAAAGAACTGCTTCTCGAAAATGAGAAGCGTGCCTAAGGTACTGTCCATGACGTCATGGACAGTACAACTAGGCCACTGGGTACGAAATTCTCTCAAATTCTTCCATGCCGAAACCGTCATTGTCATTTGTACATAAACCTGAGAGGTGTGGCCGTTATTCCCAGATGATTTCGTATTTTTCTTGGACACAATTATTAATGTATGGCCGGCTACGCAGTCATTTCCGCTCGACGGCAGACTAAATTGTTTCAGAAATAGGGCGCACGTGTTTACAAGCTTCGTGTGACAACGTGTGTTTTCGCTAGACCAAACATGTACAAATGCAATTATGAATATCCAATGTTCGTATTGTATAAAGCTTTACTGTTGAGGCGGCACTCATGAAGGCGTTTCAGAAAGTAAGTCTAACCAATCATATTAGTTAAAGGGTAATATGCTGTTTGTACGTCAGAGCAACCACATGTTTTTGCTTGCTGTCCAGATACTAGACAGGAGCTGCACCCAGTTGGGACAATTTTTTTCTGTACTGTTTTCTCAATTCATGCTTCGAAGCATGAAAAACTGCAGAAAGTTGCAGTACGGGATTATGTTAATTTATGTTAGTATCATAGGTTAGGTTAGCAACGCAGAACGGACGCTACGTAGCATGAAAAACTGTACTCTCGAAGCATGCTTCGAAGCATAACAGGATTGTCCCAGCTGGCTGGGAGCTGAGATTTCTTCAGCTAGCTTTCAATTAATAAACACGCACAATTTTAGCGAGAAAGAACAAGAGAGACTTAGCCAAACTTTGAAAAGCAGCTCTCACGTATAAACCTCGAGCTAGCCGAGTGAGCGTTCCGGGCAAAACGGGTTACCCAAGGGGTACACGGGGAGCGCACTGGGCGATCTCTGGGAGGCACTCCGATAGCTCTTGGTAACTCCTGGCATGGCCCCGAGTGTTTTGAGCATGCGCAAAACATTCAGGGTCGTGGCCCCGAGTTGCAACACGGGGTGCACGCGGGGCTCGCTCGCGGGCTCACTCCCCCGAGTCTCCGAGTGAGCAAGACCTGAGCGGGAACACATCGTTACCCACAATATGCTATGGATTGGGTACATTATCACCAGGAAGTGGCTCGGCAGGGGGGAGTCCCAGTGTATCGGCAACCAATGCATCCCTTAAGTTACTTTCAGCAAAAATCTCTGCATTTGAACATCTGTAAAGTGATAATAATCGTAACAATTTGTGGCAAACTTCATGTGCTTTAAACACATATGTCTCAAAATGTACGAATCCCCAGTTGCCAAGCAACGCATTGTAATCGCCAGTCTCAATCCAACAATCAGGGCCGGTCGATACGTGGTGTCCTGCTTCTTGATGCGTGGTCCAACCCGGTACAGGAGTTCTTGGAATGAGACCTGATCGACACTTTGAAAATTCCCAAAGGTGGCTGGATCTTTCCTTGCCAGTTCACTCATCAATTTTCCATATTGACCATATTCGGGTCCACGTGACAGCCAAGATCTAGTCCAAACACGTCTTGTTCTCCGGCGTCGGCGTCGCTTGGCTTGTTTACTTATCACAACAGCAACTCCCATGGCGGCATTCAGTACAGTCTGTTGTTGGCACATGAGGCCCAGCAAAACACGCCTGTCTTGCTCCATGATCAAGCTATGAAATGATTCTTCCCTCCAGAACAAGTGGCATGTCACCATTATGCAAACGGGTCCAGCACGGGGTGAATTTAGGGCTTATTTAGGGCTCGGCCTGGTCTCGCTCGCTGTACTTGTGGCGCACTTGGAAAAGTCGGGACGCGCTCGGGGACCGCTCCGTGTTTCCTCTTGTTGAACTCAGGGTACTCGGGGTACAACTCGGGGTAAGCGCGTCATGCACTCGGGGACTTCACCCTGGGCGAACTTGGGCTAAACTCGGGCTGTTACCGTTCCGGACACACTCGGGGACATTTTGGCACCGAGCTGGCCCGGAGTTAAAATCGAGGGCACTCGGCCAGCTCGGGGCTTATATGTGAAAGCTGCTTAAGTGTAAATAGCTCCTCGCACAATTTGTTAATTCAAGTTACCGTTAAGCCTAGTGTATTTTGCAAACAGTATTTAGCATTGCGCAGTTGGGCGCTGCGTCAATCGGAGACATTGCTGCGCTGCGTCCGCACGCCTATTGCAGCGCAGTTGGTACGCTGCGTCCACATTACGTTTCTAGTGCGGCACAGGTAGAATGGAGCTTCCGCAGACCAAGTATTTTAACAACGCAGCACTAAAATGCAGCCAGATCTCTTTCCATCCTACAGTCTTAATAATATCATGCGTTCTTTTCAGCCATTCTAAAACGGGACCACGCATGGCCAGAACCTTTGCGTAGAGGTCTGAGGGTCAAGAAGTTGGCCACGTTTTGTCTTAATTAAATTTCCCTTGAGCACGTAGCTCCTTTCGTAGATTATATAGGGGGAGAAGAACTCCTTGGAGAGACCTTTAGAAAAAGTAAAAAAAGAAGTAAGATAGGAAGCGACTTAGTCTTTTGGCTAAGACCATTGTGTCGCACTTGTTCGTTTATGCCGCTCTGGAGGTGGACCGCCATGCGGGGTCTGCAGGTCGGGGGTTGGTCATGCCTGGTCTCGGTGTCACTTCGGTGGACGTGACGAGGGGGGGGGGGGCTACTTTTGAGCTCCTTTTGGATGTTGGGCTGCTTTTCGCCCTTTTTTCTCTTCGACGAAGAGCCCAGGGGACTTTTGGCAAAAGTATGGTGTTGGCAACTTAAATACTCCCCCAAAGAGAAGTTTAGTTCTTTGAAATTGACCGAGGAAATGCTTGGGATCCTTAATGAAGGGCATGAAAAAAGAAATAACCGCAGGTAACCGTTTCTTCACCAAGCATCTCGGCAGTAACCAAGTTAGTTTAGACCCAATAGATACTGGGTCGTTTCATCAGGGAAAAGCTACATTTTAACATCTTAAGTCGTCTCTCCTTGACTGACAAATACGTGACGTTACGTATTTACAACACCGTCAGTTGCAAAGTGATATGACATTAAGATAATTATGAATAAACTGTATCATGCACAAATTTGGAGTTTCATCACAAACTATACACGAGTGTCATACCAGTGCAATTTTAGGAAAATCACGCTAGTAGATAGTCCCATGGCTAGTCCACCAAGGTATGAAATACCCTAATTTACAAGCCTTTGGGTGGATCCCCCCCCCCCTCTTTTCCAGTTCACAGGCGAAAACAACCATTATATTTATCTATACTTTGAGAAAATTATTCCCCCAACTATCCACTCAATGTTCGATACTCCATGTGCCGTGGAAGCTATTACCCAGGCCGTGCATGTAAAGGTAGGAGTTTAGTTGTCCTGCTCAGGTAAGGTGTCTGCTTCATATGACGAGTACTGGATGGTGCAGAACAAGTAAGCTTCGTCCCTCCCTCCAGTAACAAAAGATAGAATGCACCTTTGTCTGTCAAAACGGGCGTGTAATGACGGTCCCTGGATTGTAATTAAGAGTGACTAAAACACCGTGCTGAGCTATCATCTAATCACTTGAAGGAAACATCGCCGATGTTCATCCAGAATAATCTTGTACAGGGTCATCATGAGCCCAAGTGATAATCTGACTCAATATTGATAAACTAAACTATTGTTATTTTACGCGTTCATATTAATTGAAGACTTTAACGGGTCACCAGGAACAGACTCACATTGTAATTGGCTAGGACATCATTAGAAAGCTGAAATTGTCTCGGGGCAGGGTCTGTGTGCAACATTTGTCAAATAAATGATTTCTAATATCAAATTTTCGCCACCCTTTTATGACAATGGATGTACGGGAAATATGTACGAAATATCGCAGATGTTCATCCAGAATAATTTTGTACAGGGCCATCATGAGCCCAAGTGGCAATCTGACCCAACATTAATAAACTAAACTATTGTTTTTGAGCGATAATATTAATTGAAGACTTTCTTATAACACTTCTCTATATCGTTGGTTGGCTAAAATATTTCCTCAAACAGCAGGTCCCTCTTTAGTATTTCTATGCACCCAGAGCAGCCCAGACTTGTTTTTCCCATTCTTTTTTTTTTTTTTTTTTTTTTTTTTTTTTTTTGAATGGGGCAACATTTGTGGATTTTGAAGAGCATCGGTCAATGTATGGACAGATCAGTAGCGTCTGCCACTGAAATCGACATACCTAACAAGTAGGGGATAAAGATTGTCGAAACGGGGAGGGGGATGGGAGAGGGAGAGGCCAGAGTTACCCAAGCCGAAAGTAAAGCTCTATCTTTTGCCGACAAAGATTTTATGTCTGAGGAAACACGCAAAAATTGATTTTGATCAATTTATGTTGCAAATTGAAATTATACTGGTGGGATATTTTTATATAATTAGCGTTTTGCTTTCGGTACACGGTAGACTCAGTTTTGCATTAATTTAGCTTAAAATAAACACTCGAGTAGATTGTTCATGGGAATTCTGCTCCGAGGTAGATCGCCAGGTGCATAGGTGTGATTACCTTAGAGCATAGCATTGCAATAATGCGAAGCAGGGGGATCGTTTTAACCTTTTTTTTTTCTTTTGAGAAGATATATTTTTAAAATTCAAAGCTTTAACGGGATACCAGGAACAAACTCACATTGCAATTGGCTGGCACATTTTTAGGAAGCTGAAATTGTCTCGAGGTAGGGTAGGGTCTGCGTGCAACATTTGTCAAATGAATGACTTCTAATGACAAATTTTCGCCACCATCATATGACCTTGGATGTAAGGGAAATATGTACTGAAGTAATCGAATCGGTTTGAAACACTTTTTCTAAAAATAAGAGGCACATCTCAGACCTCTGTAAGGAACGCGCATAAACAGGGGATCATAGAGCAACAAAGAGAGTAACAAATGGCTTATTTACCATTTTGCGCAGTTTGGTCAAATACTGTACTAATGCTTTCGCGTTTTCAAGCAGCCAATCACTGCACTTCACTTTGAAGCACTAAGGTCGGTGAAATTCTGCTAACCGTTCCCTGGACTGATTAATGAGGTGTACCCAGCGCAGCTTGCCATGGACATGAATGTAAAGAGCTAGTACTCGGTCCTTACTCTTAACATGTGTCATGTTTGATTCGTCACTGATAAGGCATTTCGGCGCTGCACAGAGGTCGGTGGGGCCATCCTACCAGCTAAGTACAGCGCAGCGCGGTGCAGTGTTCCGGTGTGATTCCTCCTCCCCTTTACGGTAAACATTTGTCGCCCTTCTCGAATCATCGACCAGTACTTAGCCTGTGTACTTACTCCTAATTCAGATACCTTTGTCCCTGAGTAAAGCTAAAAATCGGTTCACGTGGTGGTTAACTTTGCATATCAATTCTGTGGGCTGGTCGACTCTCTAATCAAGCTTGAAGAGGCTTCCCGATTCAATATCTTACAGTGTGATTACATATACCAACGAAAAACCAGCTGGCTTGCTTGCTAATAAATACTAAAGACCTGTGTTAAGATTATCGTCTGCTAAGGTAACACATTGTACTTGCCACGAATAAACTGCCTTAAGTATGACTAAATTCTGTTTCACGAGTTGATACCATCCTAACTTTTCTGTGTGTACTAGCATTTCGCATATGGTCTCCTGTTGCTGCAGTTTACATCTGGTCGTTTGCTACTATTCGTATCGGGGCTTGTCGTAAACCTTCGTCTATTTCGCGGGCTAAGACAGGCTTTATCTGTTAAAGCTACAGTATCTCGTCGTTGCAAGTCTTGTTTCAATGTATTATAAATACTTTCTGTTTAAAGTCCGACTAGAATAGTGGTTCCCAACGGAGGCGATATAGTCCCATCCCTCTGGGCTTTTTCCCACTCAGGGGGCAATAATCGGTAAGGGCGGCTGGGGGCGTTTGGAAAAAAAGGAGATACTGCACTTTAAACTGGGAATAACAAAGATACCAAATAGTTTCCTAATAGCTTAACTCTTGCACAAGAACTCATAAAATAGAGACAAAATGAAATCAACAAATCGAGAAACATTCTCTTCTTAGGTGCAATTATATAGGTGAATTAGACCTATCTTAATCCCCAGTCGCCAGGAAATTGCATCTAACAGTGTTTAGTGGTCCCTCAGACCTTATTAGTGGCGGCATAAGCGAGGGTGGGTCATGTCTATAAATATTCCCGCCAGTTTACCCACGAATGTGGTTTTATAATCGCTGTACAGACAACATAACGCCAAATGAAAAAAGTGACAACTTGGGAATTATGCAGTTAAAGAAAACGTTACGGAAATGTTTTCCAACATGTTATTTTTCGGCGGCACGAATTTCAGCTTTCTATCTCATTAGTACTACCCGTGTGACAGCCTGTGTGACATAAGTCTTCCCAAGTCCCATGCCTACTCTACCATCCTTTCCCTCGACACCCACAAGACAAGCCCTCTGCAACATCAAAGGGACCGACAGATAATTACTACTGTAATACATAATTGAGAGTGGTGATTTATCAGTCTTGTTAGCGCGAATTCAAGGCTAGTATGTCATTAAAAATAGTACAATGCTTCATTCGTGTGCCGACAATTTCGCAAATATGCCAGGGCTTCCGGGGGCTTGTCCCGGTTCTCCATCGGAGTGTTGTCCGCTGATGCCATGAGGGCCCCTTAGGCTGACTCTTAGACTCCGTACCCCGGTGAAAGTCTTCATATTTCCGTTAAGCCCTCCAACATCTGTCTCTATTCCAAAACGGCGTTTCGCCGGCCCCTGGTCCTGATCAAGGCTTCATACCTTCGTTGATCGCGGGTTGAGGATTTGTCATCAAAAAAGAAAGCTCGGATCCGCTTTTGTTCTACCCCTGGCCGGTCCACACCGACAAGGGATGTATGTCTACCCTCCATATTAAAACATGCTCTTATCTTTTGCCATAGACATGGGGGGGGGGGGGGCGAGAGACATTTTCCCATATCTTTCGGTTAAAGAGAGTGATGAGCTGAAAAAGATTGGTAACCACCGGACTAACGTAAAGTAAATATTTATAAAAGAACAAAACGTTTGCCACATATAAGATTGGACCTACCAACAGACTTAGTACACATTTTCAGTGAAATTAATTTGAGTCGATCACTAAATTTCTTCTAGCAAATATGCGTGAACGAATGCACCGCATATCCAATATCTTTACGAGCAGATTACACTGTATTGCAATGTATTACAGCCGTATAGAAGATTGATATGCCATTTATCTCATACGAGTAATTTTCTTATTCCCGGGGTGAGGGCGTCGTATCAATTATGTCTGGCACTAATTGCCTTTATTTTGTACAAGTTAGCCTCAGCATAGTAAGGAGTTGAAATATAAACAGACTCTCTCGGAGAAATACGACTATATGAGAAGAAGGAAATAACGATTTAACTCTGAAATAATTCGTAATTATTGGCATCAAAGGGGATAATAAACCCCATCATGTATGGCCCAAGAGCATTGGAAGTGCGGAGTCCCCCCCCCCCCGCTGGCGTGGGGTTCAGGGACCCTCCGTAGAGTCCCTGGTGGAAGGAGCACCGGAAGTTCAGAAGGTGGTTCTTAACAATACGGTTATTAGATTGAAGCATTTAACTATCTTCAACTGGTATAATTGTAGCATACTTAAAAAAAACACTAAAAGCCCCCCCCCCCCCCTAGGAAGAAGTGAAAATTTGTACAGTTTTGGAAGTACATTTATTCAAAAATTTTATATTTTTTGAAGATTGGTAAGTTCCACAGAGGGTACAAAAACAAGACTTCCGTCATTAAAAAGGGCGGAAACAAACTTTTGCCCCATACGTTTTTTGCTGCGGCATACACATAAAAAAGCCGTAAAAAACAAGCTAGAAATACTAAAAGAGGGAAAGATGACACGATATAGACGTCCTGCAAAATTGTTAATTATGTTTCATGGTTTGTACGGCTAGGCTTGAAAAGTGCCAGGATTCCTTTGTAGCATAACTAAAAGTTCCTAACCGATCGAAGACATTCGTTACGGAACTTCATCCTTGTCACTTAAATCCATTATCCGTTAATTGATGTCACGATTTTTAACCTTTTAAAACGTAAGTGAAAGAACACACAGATCATATTGTCTGTCAATTTACGGTAACACAGATCTGATTTCTTGACCTGTTTAAGAATATTACAAGTGACAAATGTCGAATTGCAATTACTCAATGTGTGAACACAGTGCGTTTTGTAAAGAACCTTGTAGTTTTTTACTGCGATTTTGTATAAACTCTAGGCTAAAAGGCAAGTTCCATTTCTAACTAGAAATCCTGAACTTGCAGGCAAGTACATCGAAGCCCATGACTGTTGAAATTGTTGGTAGAGAAATGCCAACAATGTCACACAGCAAACAGAATTAGCCATACAGTATGAAGCTCTACTGACAAAAGCTGCAGTTATACCGTATAACTAGCCTACATTGCATACCTAACGTTAGGACTGTAAGTCGAAAATGCACATGGACTGAACGCCGGGTTTACAGTAGGCCTATAACATAGTAGTAGCCTAGGCTACTATACTTCTACGGTGTAGTACCATTGATGATTATAGTGTACCATAAACGTGGAGAAACTACGAAGCCTGACTTTCAACTGTTTGCGAGCCTCAGATGGTTTGTGTACTGCAACAAAGCAAACTAACACGAAGTTAAAAGAACGAGAAACTTAAAGGAGCTGAGTAGTGGCATACTTCCAGAATAAATACATCATACTAAACGAGATGATTACCCTCTGTGCGGGGCTAATTTTAAAAATATTAACCCTAATGCGTTTTATATCCTCATTTAAAATAATCTTTCAAAGTAATTTTGCTATAACGTTCCTATGCTATTTCTTGGGTTATATGATTTTACACTTGCAAGATATTTTACAATTTATTTTTTGAATTTCTAGTTCGTTACTTTTTCTTCTGGCACCGGCAATTTTGAATCGTTTTCACTTGTATTGGTTCTGATCGATGCATCTACCCAGGCATGTAGTGCACACAACTTACAACGTACGTACGTATGTAGTATATTAGCGTTACTAGTGGTAAGGCACACGCCTATTTCGCGCATCATCTGCAGGAGGTTCATGAAGAACATTGTGGATTTTTCAGGTATTGAAACTTTTTTTTTCGATCAATGAGTTTGTTTTTCGTGGTAGGCCTAGGCCCTAACGCTAGCCTAAGTTAGGCTAACGTTAGTACTGTTAACGACAGTAACAAGTGTACTGTTTCACCAGAGACACTGGATGCGTGGCTTTGATAAGTATCGGTATCGGATCGAATCGATAAACCAAGAAGCATAACCGGATGTGACGTAACGAAGTCGGCGGGTCCGAGAATTTATTCTGCTTTGGCGGCTACACTCTTAAAAAGTTGGGTAAAATTTTCTGGGCAATGTAGAGTTGGTTAAATTTTTCGCAATGTTGGGCAAAAGAACCGGAAAACCTATTGACCAACTATTGGTAAATTTCTTCACCCAACACTGTTTAAACGTACCGCCAATTAATTCTTTTAATAACACCTATTTCTAAATTTTTACATTCACAAGAACACTTTGCAAAACGTTTACTTACACTGTGGGACTTTCTGCGACAACAATTTGAGAAAAGCGCATGTTTAAAATGCTGTGAAATGTTTATATACCTATCCTTTGAATGGAGCATTCCGAATTTTTCAAGGAAATTTGTATTTATCCTTTATTACAGGTCTAATTGAAATGAAGCTGGTAATGGTGAATTCTTGTAGAAAATTATGTTTCTCAGTTGTACAATACAACATAAAAAGGAAGAAATTGAAATATCGTGAAGAAAACTGTATTATTAATCGTTAATAATAACAAACAAGTGTCACTGGATATATATAATAGCCAAACCAAACTAATCAATTATAAATGAACTCCCAATTAAAATCCTACTATTTCTGGGAGTGGCCAGCATTAGCAATGCCGGTAGCTTTCAAAACTTGTAGAAGGTAACTTCTCTGAAATATACCAGTGTGGGTTCTTAAAATGAGAATTTAAATTATTCATCAATACGTAAATTATTGCAAAATTACCCAACTTTTGGGGATAATTTAACCAATAAATGGTAATATTTTGCCCAACTAGCCAGTTGGGTAATTTTCAGATTACTACATATTGGGTAAAATAGGCCTAAATGCCCAACAGTTGGTAAAGCATTTGCCCAACCGAAGTTGGTCAATATTTGACCAACAGTTGGTTGGACACATAACTGCCCAGTGTTGGTCAAAAGTTGGTCAATAAAATTACCCGACTTTTTTACAGTGTACTCCCTCCTACTCATTACTTTTGGTTAATGTTATTGACTGTAGATTGGGCTATATACTAGGTAGGAAACATGTACATGTCTTGTTTGTATGTTGCCAGGCACGCATACGGTATACACACCGCGTTGTACTGGCACATCGCCTTGCCCGGGCATGTCACGTACATGTATAGACAACTTCTGTTACATGCTGCATGTGTAAGTTTACGTATATGTACCCGTAGTACACTTGGTAAACGTTACACTCTAAAAAAATTTGGTTAAAAAGGGTTGGGTAAAATTCAAAGTGTGGGCAGTTTGGTAACCAACAAAGTGGTAAAACAGATTAACCAACCGGGTTGGTTAACCTTCAGGTTGGGTAAAGTCCATCTCTCTTGCAATATTACCCAGGTTGGTTAAAGTGAACTGATTTGGGCGCCATACGTACGTACACAATTTATGAAAAGGTACTACACTGTACTGCAGTATACGGACGGTACGTACGTACCTACGTACACTTGCACTCGCAGCCGACCGAGCCGACGACAAACTTGCTTTCAAAGTCTGCAGAAAAAGGCTGAACTTTCTGAGGAGGCTCATTGTAGAATAGCCTGTTATCGTATGCGACGAAAACTGTCTAACACTCTTAAATAGTTGGGTAAAATTTTCTGGGCAATGTAGAGTTGGTTAAATTTTTCACAATGTTGGGCAACAGAACCGAAAAACCTATTGACCAACTACTGGTGAAATGGTTTAAGTAAAACACTGGTTAAACATACCGCCAATTAATTCTTTTAATAACACCTATTTCTAAATTTTTACATTCACAATTAACATTTTGCATAACGTTTACTTAAACTGTGGGAATTTTTTCTACAACAATTTGAGAAAAGTGCATGTTTAAAATGCTGTGAAATGTTTATATACCTATCCTTTGAATGGAACATTCCGAATTTTTCAAAGGAAATTTGTGCTTATCCTTTATTACAGGTCTAATTGAAATAAATTGAATCTGGCAATGGTGAATTCTTGTAGAAAATTATGTTTCTCAGTTGTACAATACAACATATAAAAGGAGAATTGAAATATCGTGAAGAAAATTGTATTATTAATCGTTAATAATAACAAACAAGTCCCACTGAATATATTAAAATAAATTAAAATCCTGCTACTTTTAAAAGTGTCTAGCATTAGGAATGCCGGTAGCTTTTAATACTTGATACTTACCTGTGGGTAATTATTACCAGGTACTTACCTGTGGGTAAAAATTACCAGGTCCCAGGGTGGGACCTGTTCTATTCAGCCAGTCTAGAACGGGACCACTGTCAGGTGGTGTCAGTTAAGTCAAAGTTTGTCCCTTGGGGACGTTGTTACTCCTTCGGGGAGCAGAACTCCTTCGGGAGTATTGTTTGGTTTTCGCCCCTGGCTCTTCGCCAGAGAGTCAGGGGACTTTTGGAAAAAAAACTTCATACTTACCTGTTTTGTTTGGTTTTCGCCCCTGGCTCTTCGCCAGAGAGTCAGGGGACTTTTGGAAAAAAAAATTGATACTTACCTGGCACAGGAGTATCCGTGATCACGACGGGGGAGCTCTCAGGTGGGACCTGTTCTATTCAGCCAGTCTAAAACGGGACCACTGTCGGGTGGTGTCAGTGAAGTCAAAGTTTGTCTCTTGGGGACGTTGTTACTCCTTCAGGGAGCAGAACTCCTTCGGGAGTATTGTTTGGTTTTCGCCCTTGGCTCTTCGCCAGAGAGTCAAGGGACTTTTGAAAAAAAAAAAACTTGTAGAAGGTAACTATACTTACCTGGGCAGGAGTATCCGTGATCACGATGGCGGAGCTCCAAAGTGGGACCTGTTCTATTCAGCCAGTTATTCAGCCAGTCTAGAACGGGACCACTGTCGGGTGGTGTCAGTTTAGTCAAAGTTTGTCCCTTGGGGATGTTGTTACTCCTTCGGGGAGCAGAACTCCTTTGGGAGTATTGTTTGGTTTTCGCCCGTGGCTCTTCGCCAGAGAGTCAGGGGACTTTTGGAAAAAAGGAGTATCCGTGATCACGACGGCGGAGCTCCCAGGGTGGGACCTGTTCTATTCAGCCAGTCCAGAACGGGACCACTGTCGGGTGGTGTCAGTTTAGTCAAAGTTTGTCCCTTGGGGACGTTGTTACTCCTTCGGGGAGCAGAACTCCTTTGGGAGTATTGTTTGGTTTTCGCCCCTGGCTCTTCGCCAGAGAGTCAGGGGACTTTGGGAAAAAAAGTGTAGAAGGTAACTTTTCTGAGATGTTCTAACCCCGTTGGGTAACTTGTTTTACCAAACCGTTGGTTCCGTATGCCTCCTAACCGGAATTGGGTAATAAATTACCCAACTTGGTTGGTTAAATATTTACTTAAAAGTTGGGCAAAATTTTTCCCAATTGGTTGAGCAAAATATTTCCTCAGTTAGTTGGGCAAATGGTTTGGCATTTTTTTCCCCCAACTAATGAGTAAAACCTCTTAAAGGGATTTGCCAGTGACAAAAATCAATACCTTCAAACAATGCAGAAAATTTTTTTCATCTAGGAGGTGAAAACCGCATCTCAATAGCTTGTAGCGTTTGGAAGATATACATTTTCAAAGAAATGCAATTTTTTCTCAAGACGAAGTGCATCATGAGAAACTGTGATGTCATCGCGGCACATTAATTTGACAAAGCCTTGAATTTCTTTATTATATTGACACCCCTGTAGGGAATATTTATCAACTTTGTTTATTGTGCCCTACATATGTTGTAGATTTATGCTAAATCTATATGGAAAGATATTCAAACATTCCAGCAGTATCAAATTTCAAGAACAAGAGGACATTCAATTATAAAGAAAAACAAAAGAAATCTGAGGCAATGTGCCCACTTTACATAACATTCTGTGACCTTGATGAGAAGTGGAGGTATTTTTGGACAAAAGTAAGCAGTCTTTGACATTAGATATCTCGAGTTAGGAAAAGAGTATTGCTACGGGGTTTGAAGGGCATGAACTGGAATATTTTTGTCTTTCACATAGGATCCTAATGAAAAGCCACTAGAAAACGCCTTTAACCAACTAAGTTGGGCAAAATTTTACCCAATTCTGGTTAGGAGGCATACGGAACCAACGGCTGGGTAAATTTTTGCCCAGGTTGGGCAATAATTTTTTAGAGTGTAACAGGTTTCCAACTGGTGTAGGGACTAGAAAATGTACTTTTTGGTTGATCGTTGATGTTTAGAAGTACCGAAAACTTGTTTTAATATTATTTTACGATTATTATAATTGTTAACCACTCGATCAATATTTAATTACACAATCTATTAAGTATTTTCAGTGAGATGGTTGGAATTTAGTATATAGCATGCGTTTCGTATGCGTACCTGTTCCTATGCCGATACGTCCATGCTGAACGTGTATACTTGATAACGGATGCATTTTGAAAAAAAAAAATGTCATTTCGCATGCGTAGCTGTTCGCTGTGCCAATACGTTCAGGGTGAACGTGTGTGCAGGAGAAGGTATACCGAGCCGGATAAGTAGTCGAAAACGTATGCCAACAAAAGCAATCCCTACAATCGAAGCTGTGGGCTTGGCTTCGATTAATGAAAGTCTTCCAATATTTCCAGCCATCTTTGGTCCAAAAAAAGAAAAAGAAAAAAGGGCGCCCCTACTTAGGTTGAGGTAGTATCGTTCATTCAAACTTGGCAAGCCTATGTACGGCTTTACAAATTTTATAACATATATCAGAGCATGGCCACGCTTATATAAAAATAAATTTGGGATGTTCAATCAGCTCCTCCCATAACCTAAGAGTACTAACAAAATTATTCAGCAAATACTATAAAACACCATACTACCGCCACTCCCTCGGTGGTGAAATTGACACACTGTACCTTTCTCGCATGCAATGCGTATTGCTTACGCTTTGAATTGTAAAGCTTATTTTGCGCGATATTTTTGTAGAGGTTTCCCAGGGAATAATTTTATAATTTTGAGGACAATTACATCTTCATTCAATAAAGCAAAGAATACTAGGTCAATAACAGTTAAAATCCCCTTTTGCTCAAAACAAACCTAGCTTCTTCTTCGTTATATTTCCTTTATCGATAAACATGGGCGTCCGGAGGGGGGCAAGGGAGGGGAGCACTTGCCCCCTGGAAAATCGAAAACTGGAAAAAATGATGAAAAAATAAAGAAAAAAGCGAAGAAGATATAATACAATTTCTTAACAGTTCACTCAGACAGTGTGAATTTCTACTACTCTCAAAAGAGGAATTGAATAAAAATATCAACACGCAGGCCCCAGCAGCCCCCCCCCCCCCCCCAGCATATTTTTGGTATTTTTTAATGTTTGCATTTACGATATTGCTAATGTTTCCCCTTTTTACATGCGGTAAATAGGCCTTGGAAGTGCCATTTCCAACGATCTGGGGAGCATTTTGGGCCAACATTTTCTTGTGCTCCACCCCAACCTATGGTGGCGCGGAGCGCTGAGTGTCTATCCCCCCCCCGCCCCCTCCTTGACAATTTCTGGCTACACCTTTGTCAACACTGTGTGAAGTAGCATCTAAACTCTTTTCTGGAGTAAAATATTTCCCATAAAAAGTTGGGCCCCCTAAAAAATTTTGCCCCCGCCCCCTGAATTTTTTTTTCTGCAAACGCCCATGTCGATAAAGCATTTAGAAACACCGCCATGTTTGAGGCACAAGAAATGAACGTAGAAACAGAGTTCATTGTTTGTTCCACCTATTTGGCTTGATATTCGCTTGTATCATAGAGCAGGATATAGGTTCATACATCCTGCTCTATGGCTTGTACACACATCCTGTACAGGTGCAACTGAAATGCATTACTGTAGCAGAGAACTTATGTTTACGTGCCAATCAATTGATGAAGAAATTCAAGAGAGTAACGTTAGTGCTATGTAACAACAGATACTGAAACGCGCATACAATTAAAAGGCTAAATAATATTCTGAGCCACGTTCTGTTGGCTTTCAGTTCTAGCCATTATCGAAAGTTTAATCGGATTATATCTCTAAGTCAATTTTCAGGAGCTACACAAAAGGTGGTTTGTATTTAGGTATTGAAAATGTAATTCTATATTTTAACACTTTTGAGTTTTTTCTGCCAGAGTTTTTGAACTCATCCAGTTTGTGGAAGCGATCCGTCTTCCCTTGACCATACATAATGGTAAAGTTAGTTAATCATAATTTGAAAAAAAATAATTAAGACCAAATCTTTGCCTGGTTATAAACTGTTTAAACGGTAGTTGTTTGAAGGATTGAGCGCGGTGTGGTCTATCCTAGCCCTTGAACAGTGTTGTGTTTCCGTTACTCTCCATCACAGCCCTTGTGCACTGTGTACAAGTCTTTTACATCCCCCGGCCATAATGTCCAGGGATCTCTCACGTCTTCAAATGACAATATTTTCTCACCAAACTTTGTCCATCAACTCGCTTTAACACGATACACCTAGAGATAATACTCTTACCCTGGCAAACGTTTTGAAAAAACCCCAGAAAGCCCAAAGGCTTAGTGATTCCTTGCCGAATGGGGATGCTTTGTTGCATTGAGGTTTATCCCTCAAATTTACAAATATTACAAGTATCTAACACCCGTCTTGAAATATCGTGTTTTTCAACGCATTTGGTATTTAACTTCTGATGACTTCAAATGACCTCTGACCTTCAGTGACCCCAGACAATGATCCTGGGAATTCTGGAGGAATTTTGCTTTCTGACCTTTAGTGACCCCAAATGACACTTAGGAATTCTTGCTTTATTATGTCTGGTGACCCCATGACAATCTTGGAAATCGTTGGGATATTTTGCCTTTTGACTTCTGGTGACCCCATATGACAATCTTGGGAATTCTTGGGAAATTTTGCTTTTTGACCTCTGGTGACCCCATATGATCTTGGGAATTCTTGGAAAATTTTGTTTTTTGACCTCCAGTGACCTCAGATGACCTTTGACCTCTACCAGAAACAATTGGGTTCTTTCTCTCAACATGACAAATCAATATACCATGTATGAAAGTGTCCTTCATTTCTACCTTGAGATATCGTGATTACAAGGTTTTCAGTCTTTGACCTCCAGACACCTGAAATTACTTTTGACCTTCACCAAAAACAATAGGGCTCTTCCTCTCTACATGACAAATCTACATACTAAATATGACCTCTACCAGAAACAATTGGGTTCTTTCTCTCAACATGACAAATCAATATACCATGTATGAAAGTGTCCTTCATTTCTACCTTGAGATATCGTGATTACAAGGTTTTCAGTCTTTGACCTCCAGACACCTGAAATTACTTTTGACCTTCACCAAAAACATTAGGGCTCTTCCTCTCTACATGACAAATCTACATACTAAATATGAAGTGTCTATCATTGCTATCTTGAGATATCATGATTACAAGCGATTTACAAGCTTTTCGCAGTTTTACCTCCGGTGACCTCAGATGACCTTTGACCTCTACCACGAACAATAGGGTTCTTATTCTCAACATGACAAATCTAAATACCAAATATGAAAAGTGTCAGTCATTGCCATCTTGAGATATCGAGTTTACAAGCGGTTTAGGAGGCTTTTGCAGTTTAACCTCCGGTGACCTCAGATGACCATTGACCTCTAACAAAATCAATAGCATTCTTCCTCTTGACATGACAAATCTGTATACTGAAAATGAAAAGTGTCCTTCACTCCTATCTTGAGAAATCGTGATTACAAGGTTTTCAGTCTTTTACTTCTGGTGACCTCAAATGACCTTTGACCTTTACAAAAAACAATAGGGTTCTTCCTTTTAAAATGACAAATCTATATACCGAATATGAAAAGTGTCAGTCATTGCTATCTTGAAATATCGTGTTTACAAGCCGTTTACGAGGTTTTCGCAGCTTAACCTCCGGTGACCTCAGATGACCCTTGACGTCTACCAAAATCGATAGGGTTCTTTCCCTTGACATGACAAATTTGTATACCAAATATGAAAAGTGGCGGTCATTGCTATCTTGAGATATCGTGTTTACAAGGTTTTCAGCTTTTGACCTCTGGTGACCTCAAATAACCTTTGAACTCAACCAACAACAATAGGGTTCTTCCTCTTAACATGACAAATCTATATACCAAATATGAAAAGTGTCGGTCATTGCTACCTTGAGATATCATGTTTACAAGGTTTTTGGTTTTTGACCTCTGGTGACCTCAAATGACCTTTGACCTCCACCAAAAACAATAGGGTTCTTTCTCTCGACATGACAAATCTGTATACCAAATATGAAAAGTGTCGGTCATTGCTAACTTGAGATATTGTGTTTACAAGGTTTTTGGTTGTTGACCTCTGGTGACCTCAAATGACCTTTGACCTCCACCAAAACAATAAAATTCTTCCTCTCAACATGACAAATCTATATACCAAATATGAAAAGTGTCGGTCATTGCTAGCTGGAGAAATCGTGTTTACAAGCTAAGCGTCACATACACACACACCCACACATACATACAAACACATACGCACACACACACGCGCGCGCACACACACACACACACACGACATCACCATCGCATAGATTCCTTGCCTGCCTTCGGCAAGGAATCAAAAATGCGCGATTTGAGGCCGAAATTAGGCTCCGCGTGCAGTGGTCAAAGGCAAAGCATGTCCACAGAGGGGTATCAAGAAGATGACTTAGGTTTTACGGGTACATATAGTATACGTGTACAATGCATTTGGAAGTATATGACTTCATTACATTTCACATATTAGTATATGTTACGTGTGTCTGTATGGCCAACACACATTGAAGAGCATAGGCGTAGCAGGCGGGGGCGGGGGGCTGGGTGGCTGCAGCCCCAACCAAAAATTTTTGTGAAAATTCGGGCAAAATGCTGAGAATTTTCGGGCACCTACTGAAAGAAAATAATTCAATGATGTAGCTGAAGGGTATTAAATGTTTAAAAAACTTCCTTGGTAATTAATATAAAGTTCTGAATTGAATTGCACCAGCACCTACATATTCCGTACTAATTCATCAGTGTGTTTTATAATGGTTAATTAAACTTACATTAGGATTATCAGTGTTGTATTTGAGGGGCCATTGAGCCATGCCCCACCCTCACTGATGCTGATTTTTTTTTCTAGCTAAAATACGTAAATGTTTTAACAGAAATTTTACTTCAAAGGTAGCATATGTGACACCAGATTGCATGTAAGGACACCTAATTTTTCAAAAATTTTCAAAGGGGAGGGGAAACCCCTTCCCCTTAGACCCCTCCCCCGGCCAGCGATCAACGACTTCGGCCAAAATTAAAACCAATAAAAAAGGCAGTAACACGGCAAATTAATTTACTGATGCATACTGATGCATACCTATATGACATGTACATTAACATGTCGATTGTGGGTGGAGGGGGCGGAAATTTGGGGTTATATTTTTCGGGCAAGTCGTTCCAGCCCCCCAAATCAACTTGGGCTCCTACGCCCATGTTGAAGAGTGACGACAGTCACCAGCACTGTAAACACAAATTAGTCAAAACAGTGTCTGAATGGACTAACCACGTTAGTCACGATATTTGACTAGTTTCTGATGATACCTGACTAATTTCACGATAATGGACTAACAATTATTAGTCAAAAATTAGTCAACGAGGCTTCAAATTGGTCAGAAACTAAGTCAATTGGTCAAAAATTAGTCAAATGTTATTGACTAACGTGATTAGTCGATTCAGACACCGTTTTGACTAATTTGTGTTTACAGTGAGGAGGATTTCCTTTCTTTTATCAGAACTAGTATGGAAATCTCCTAGACGACTGACGTCATGCTACTGTGCACATATACACACGAACATACTACTATGTAAGATGTATTGACGTACTTCCAAATGTATTGTAGACGTATACTATACATATGCGTAAAAATAAGTCACCTACATGATACCCCTATGTGAACATGCTTTGCCTTTGACCACAACACGCGGAGCCTAATTTCGGTCTCAAATCGAATTTTTTTTCAAAACGTTTGCCAGGGTAAGAGTATTATCTCTAGGTGTATCGTGTTAAAGCGAGTTGATGGACAAAGTTTGGTGAGAAAATATTGTTATTTGAGAGCGTGAGAGATCGCAGGACATTATGGCCGGGGGATGTGAAAAATTTGTACACAGTGCACAAGCGCTGTTTTGTAGAAGTGCAACGGAAACACACAGCACTGTTCAAGGGCTAGTTTATCCCAAACCTAGGCTACTCCCAATGTTTTGGACAGTCTAGGCCTAACTTAACGGTACTGTTAAACACCCTCGAGAGCCGTCATAGTCAAGATGACAAAAAAGTATAAATTGAGATCCCCTCTCTCGAAAAGATAAACCACTTGAATTTTAATATTCAGGTATATTTTTCGGCTATAGATAGCCAACGTTTGCTCCAATTTTGGTTTAAGATTTGCTCGTTTGAAAAAATTGTAAGTCAACTGTTATTCACGTTTCTTAGAACGGATAGGCCGCTAACTTAACGTTAGGCGAGAGCCAAAAAAGACGACGAGCAAGTGAAACCGTTCTGTGACCGGCTGTGGACGGTTAATGCACTCAGCAACATGTCCTTAACAGGACACGGTGCAGCCGGCGAGGGCTCCGCTCTCGCACGTCTTTTCTAGCTCACGCGGAGCTCGAAACTGGCGTAGCTGCCCGGAAAATCCGTCGCTGCAATGAGAAGTCACGCGCGGCTGCACGTGCCTGCCTGGCAGCGCAGCCCGCCCTCAAGCACTCCCGTCTACTCGCCTAGTAACCTGGCAGCTCCGCTGCTGGGGAATTCCCGCGAATTCTTTACCGGGACATTTCCCGCGTACCGCTAAGGAAGCGAGGGTGAGTATGGGTGTGCTCGCTGTACGTAGCCTACAGAAGTTAGCATCTCCCACACTAACTGTTATTACAATCCATGATCAAAAAGATGTGAGAGTAACACAAAATTACTATTCTCTTTGTCAATTCTTTACAACTTTGTATGTAATCTAGGCTACTTAGTATTGACATACAGCCCTTACGATTATAACTCTAAACAATGCTGACCTAATATGGCTCGCTTGTAGCGAATTCCATGGCTTTTTATATCAAATTTTGAGTTTCTGGAAGTTTTTTAGGGGTTTGTCAACCCACACTTGATTTGTTGTAAAAAGATTAAACAATGTGGTCTTGGCCGAGTATGCTTAAAAGAAGGCCTAAATATTCTTTAATAAAAGCAAATATGTGGCATATTTTTTTTTTTTTTTTGTAGGCTAGCTTCCTTCCTTAAAACTGAAAACAAGACTAATCAACGTGCCCAATATTGTGCATATCTTGCGCTAGGAATAGCCCTAAGTAAAAAATTAATTTCTTAGTAGGGTCTACAGCTACCCTGGAAAAGAGGGGGGAACTTGAAAAATGATTTTTCTTCTTTCAAATTACATTAAAAGTCAGGAAATTTGAGAAAAACGCTTCAGTCGAGGAAAATGTTATTTCAATTTATCTGAAAAAATCAGGAAAGTTAAATTTTTCATGAAATGATGAGTATCTTGAATGAACTGTTGTAGAGTATGGATACACAAACATCATTTATCTTCTTATCTTCACCTTTTTATTACAACTGTAATCAATAATGCAAGACCAAAGGCATTTGACACTTCATATAAACTTTGTCCATAATAAGAACGTAAAAGTATACTTGATGTTTCTACTCTAAAACCACTTTCTCCCCACCGCTATATTTATTAAACTATATTTATTAAACCTAAGTTTCAATTATGACATGATGTCATCATCTTTAACAAGACTTAATGTATGTAAAACAACGTAGTCATGTAATAATAAACGTAAAATGACACGTTACTATTAAAGTTTTTCATTAATGTCCGTTCCAACTGTTTTTATTACTTTTGATCATATCATGTTCAATATATTTTTTTTTTTTCACTTTACAGATTTCCATTTCATTGTTGTATCTGCATAACTGCTACAGTACAGTGGACCTGCGTGGCGGGAATTATCTTCAGTTAAAATCCAATCTCTCTATACCAGTCCTTACTACAGTCAACACGCTACTGATATGGGAGGAAGGCAGAGAAATAACATCAAAAGAATTTACAGGCATCTTACTGTATTCATCAAAGAGTCTGGCGTTGAAGGAACTGTTGTAAGTATTGTAATTAAAATGTAAATAATATAAATGAGACTGTCAGAAATTAATCGGTGCCATGGTTTAATTCGTAATCGATACGTCATTTAATCAAGGGCTGATGTTTTCGTTTTGAAAATTCTATTGTACATAAAAGGTATTTCATGGTTAAGACCGTTAGCAGTAGAAGTAGTTGGTATTTAGTTATATAAATAAACATTAATTAAAGAGAAAACTTGAATGCAAATAACTTGAATAGCAAAAAAAAAAAAAAAAAAAAAAATGTACAAAAGGGCAATCCTCGGAGTTGCTTATCTCATCGCTAGCACACGCACTGAGCCATACTAAGTAACTGAAATATGCACGTCAATGGATATCATAGCTCAATATCCTGCTCTCGAAAGTTTGGAATATTCAAAGAAACTGAAGTCGATTTGAGGGTCACGTGATGTAGGTTACATTTGAAAATAATAGAATGCTAATGCATACACTCTAAAAAATTATTGCCCAACCTGGGCAAAAATTTACCCAGCCGTTGGTTCCGTATGCCACCTAACCGGAATTGGGTAAAATATTGCCCAACTTAGTTGGTTAAGGGTTTTACTCATTAGTTGGGCAAAAACATTGCCCAACCATATGCCCAACTAATTAAGCAAACATTTTGCCCAACCAATTGAGCAAAAATTTTGCCCAACTTTTAGGTAAAACATTTAACCAACCAAGGTGGGTGATTTATTACCCAACTCCGGTTAGGAGGCATACGGAACCAACGGTTGGGTAAAACAAGTTACCCTACGGGGTTAGAACATCTCAAAGAAGTTACCTTCTACAAGCTACCGGCATGACTAATGCTAGCCACTTTTAAAAGTAGCAGGATTTTAATTGGGAATTCATATATATATATATATATATATATATATATATATATATATATATATATATATATATATATATATATATATATATATATATATATATATATATATATATAAATGAATGTTATGGTCTGGCCATTATATATATTCAGTGAGACTTGTTTGTTATTATGAACGATTAATAATACAATTTTCTTCACGATATTTCAATTTCTCCTTTTTATGTTGTATTGTACAAGTGAGAAACGTAATTTTCTGTAAGAATTCACCATTGCCAGCTTCAATTTATATCAATTAGACCTGCAATAAAGGATAAACACAAATTTGCTTTGAAAAATTCGGAATGCTCCATTCAAAGGATAGGTATATAAACATTTCACAGCATTTTAAACATGCACTTTTCTCAAATTGTTGTAGCAAAAATGCCCACAGTGTAAGTAAACGTTTTGCAAAATCTTAATTGTGAATGTAAAAATTTAGAAATAGGTGTTATTAAAAGAATTAATTGGCGGTATGTTTAACCAGTGTTGGGTAAAGAAACTCACTTAAACCATTTCACCAACAGTTGGTCCATAGGTTTTTCTGTTCTTTTGCCCAACATTGTACAAGTGTACGTATAGGTACGTACGTACCGTCCGTATACTGCAGTACAGTATAGTACCTTTTCATTAATTGTGTACGTACGTATGGCGCACAAATCAGTTCACTTTAACCAACCTGGGTAATATTGCAAGAGAGATGGACTTTACCCAACCTGAAGGTTAACCAACCCAGTTGGTTAATCTGTTTTGCCACTTTGTTGGTTACCAAACTGCCCAGGTTGGGCACTTTGAATTTTACCCAACTCTTTTTAACCAACTTTTTTTAGAGTGTAGTGGGGCCAGCATATATTTCAAACTTAAATTAGTGTGTCGACTTTTCATGGAGCGAAATTATCTGGGTGGAAGTGCTAATCAGTGCACAGTCGTTTTGAAAATACACAGAACATTGTAAACCTAAGAAGTATCACTTCTTAGCAAAACCCCCTTACAAGAAGAACTTTATCTCTTCCTCGTGGCATTACACATAGGTGCTCTTGAATATGAACGCAAAATAACTCGTTTTAAGTTCAAAGACTATTCATAGGTCAATTTCTATGGTATCCTCAAATTGGGCTACGCACTTTTTTATCGGCCTCACAAAATGAAAGCAACTACTAGCGCGTTCGTTTTCTGATAACGCAAAAGTGCGCGTCAAGTATTATATTCTGGTTATACCTGGAACTGTATTCTGTGCGTATACAATACTCACGCAATCTGCACTGTTCTAACAATGGCGTTTTCTGTAATGCGTTCCTATGCAAATCGAATAGAAAGGCGCGTATGTCAAGTCCAAACTTCCGCACTGATATTTGCGTCTCCATGAGGAGTAAATTTCCGTAACAGTGTACATACAGGGGTTTGGTATCTATGCTTATAATATATTTGATGTAGGTATGGTATAACGCACGCGCCTTACACCTGTAGAGTATCTTTAAGCCTGTTCGGTCGGCTAATGCGTTAACTGGCGATATTACGCGTTAGCGCAAGTGCACATCATTGCATATTTGCATATTTGAGTCTAGTACATGCAATTGCCTTAGCAAATTAATGAAGTGGCCACATCACAGTTTGTGGCTCAAATGACACTAATGTATTACAAAAACGAAAGTACATATCGTTACCTTTGTGCTTACAGTACAAGTCAATCCATCCCGAGGAATACGAATCTAAAACTCGATTTGCATACAGACTTATGGATAGACTTATTGTAAATTCAGGCACGGATCCAGGACTTTGAGAAAGAGGGGGGGGGGCGCACCCACCGTCGGCCAAAGGCCGACGAGTGAGCTTCGAAGGCGCAAAGCCACGGCGGGGGGGTTGGGGGGTCCTCCCCCAAGAAAATTTGAATTGACTAGATGCGCTTAGATGCGATTTCCCAGCATCTGGGAAGCATCTTTTCCATACCTATTTGCCCATTTTTTTCGGCCCCCCAAAAAACATTGGTCAAAAAATCGTTGGTCATCAAAAAAGGGGGTGGGGCGTGAGCCGAGTGCTCCCCCACCTGGATCCGCGCCTGAAATTAGGGTGTCCGCTTAATGGAAAGATAACACACAAGGCACTGATCACGGACATATGTATACCAAAGATAATACAAGCATAGATTCCCAATTTAAAATGGCGTGGTGACTGGAGGCCAAAATATCGGGGAGGAAATGCTGATGACAGTTCAGTCATTTGGAAAACAATTAGGCAAATGAATGTCTTACAAAAGTAGCCTATTAATTACAAGCGTTTATATGAATACTGAAGTTTATCTCTTTCTAGTGGCCTTACACATAAGTGCACTTCAACATGAATGCACATGACTGGTTTAAAGTTTATAGACTTATCGATAGGCCAGTAATTTCTATGGCATCTTCAAGTTACCCACTTTTATATGCGCGTTTAATTTCTCACGCGCTCTCAACTGGAAAGCAACTAGCAGGTTCGCTCTCCATGTTCACAGAAGTGTGCGTCAAGTATTTCCGCGAATAAAAAGAAAAACGTATACTGCGCGTACACGGAACGCGTTGAAAAACTGCACGCAAGCTAACCTCTTTAAACGATGGAATTTTCTGTGACGCGGTCTAAGTATCGTACGCAGATTACCGATTAGAACGGAGCGCATATCTAATTTTCACTTCCGCCCTGATATTTGAATCTCCATGAAGGGTCATTTTTCGAAACAGTTTAGGTGTAGTAGTTTGGTATCTATACTCAGACCTATAAAATCTTTGATGTATAGAACCTACATATATGGATCAGTGCGACAATGTTCGAGACTTCTGCATGCGTGTTAACTTCCCAACATGCGCCCTTTTGTTGTGCAAAAAGAACGCTTTCAGTGCGCTATAGAGGGGTTTCACGACGTCGCGCGTAGGCTCTTTGGTTTTAAAGAGCAAGATCGCGCGTGTCTTTGGTTTTGAAGGTCACGCGCTCATTGTGTCCAGTATTATCAATGGTTATGCGTTGCGCGTGTGCTGTAAGTTCTTTACTGCGCGTGTGTTTTGCCCTTCAGTGCCTGAAATCCCACGCGTGTGACATCACATGAAATCCCGTTTGGAGGAAAATGGAGGAAAATGGAGGAAAAGCGCGTAGCATTGCAAGTTACACCAATAAATGCAGACAGCTGATTCGTCAACCAATCCTATAGGCGCTTAAGTCTAAAGCCGCGGTCACACTACAACGAATTCGGATCGGATTCCGATCCGATTTTTGTGAGTTTTTATTAAAATCTTCTCCATTGCGGGGCAGAAAGAGCCCAAAATTTTCAAACCAGTGTAAATATATGATTTGCATCAGAGGTCTATGAAAATGAAATGTTAACTGATTTTTCCGTGACGTCATACCGACAGACACTTTTTATCGGACACGCGTAGTCCGATAAAAGCTGTCTGTCGATGTGACGTCACGAAATAATTCGTATAAATTTAATTTTCGTAGTCCTGCGATAAAAATCATATAATTACATAGACTGGAAAATTTTGGGTTCTTTCCGACCCGAAATGAAGAAGATTTCAATAAAAATTCACAAAAATCGGATCGGAATCCGATACGAATTCGTTGTAGTGTGACCGCGGCTTAACACACGTGCGGCGAAATCCACGCCGATCGTGCACGTGTGCTTCACTGTGTTCACCCAAAAGGACGTCAGTGTGATGTCAATGCATAAGGTCTATACAGAAAATCTGTGCGCATATTATGATGTGCATAATAGCGCGCGTTAGCATGCAGTTCGTTGGAATGGACAGGCAGTACCACACAGGCACACCTACACTGTGTACTGCTCATTTATGTTGCTATCATCAGTGTTAAGTAGCCATCGTGTACCGAGGCTCTGTTTAAAGTGCGGTCACACGCCTTACACTAAAAATACTGGCCCACTCGTACAGGTCCCGTTGGTATCTTACACGCTTACTGTGGTGACGCAATTCCTGCACGGTGTCTTTTAACGCGCACTAGGATGCGCGTCAAGTATATTAAAGATTGATACACGGAGAAATGTATTCTGCCTGTATATCAAGAGCAGGCCCACAAAGCTATTCTTTACCTCTGACCTGTGACCTCTTCTTCCGGGCTGGGTGAGACATATTTTCCCACCCTTGGGTACATTCCCACCAAGTTTGAAGAGAATCTGTCCAGCCGTTTAGTAGCAGTTTTTAAAATAAAAAGAAGTAAATTTGACCTTCTGTTACGTGACCTTTGACCTTGGTTGCCATGACAACCATATATTTTGTTAGTAGTAGATACGTTTACTGTGTGTGTGAAGTTTCAGGTAAGTGGGATGTTTCCTTTGGAGAAATTATACTAAAAATGCTAAAAATTGCTATTTTTCACAAAACTTGACCTTTGACCCCTGACCTTTGACCTTCACTTCCGAGGGTCCGGGAGACAAAAGTTTTTATACTGGGGTACCTTCCCACCAAGTTTGAAGAAAGTCAGTCTAGCCGTTGAGTAGCAGTAACAAAATAAAAAAAATGTACATTTGACCTTCTGTCACGTGATCTTTGACCTTGGTTGCCATGGCAACCATATATTTGTATAGGACTAGACACATTTATTATATGTGTGTAGTTTCATTTGAGTGGGATGTTTCTTTTTGAAATAATACTAAAAATAGTGATTTTTCAATTTTTTACCAAATTTGACCTTTGACCTTTACTTCCGCGGGTCTGCGAGACACAAGTTTCTACCCTGGAGTACCTTCCCACCAAATTTGAAAAGAGTCGGTCTGACCCACAAGGAGGAGTTCATGTCACACTTTTTTGGCTTAAAAACACTCATTTTCCCTTCCATCACCTTACCTTTGACCTTGGTTGCCATGGCAACAACATATTTTAGTAGTACTAGATATGTTTATTATGTATGTGAAATTTCATGTCAATGTGATGTTCCCTCTTGGAGTTATTGTAAAAAAAGTGATTTTCACTTAATTTGACCTTTGACCTCTGACCTTTGACCTTTACTTCCGGAAGTGGTTGTGGCACTGGGGTTTTATCTAGGGCACTTTTCCATCAAGTTTGAAGAAAATCGGCTTCACCGTTTAGAAGATATTAGCAAAAGAAAATTGGACTCACACACACCCACACACACTCACACACACACACGGACACGTTTTGACCCCTCCTTCAGTTATGGACTTTTGGTCACCCTGGAGTACCCCACCATGGTTAGCCCCTTAGACTAGTAACTTGGGAAAATTAACTGTTACCATGGCAACGGTTTCTATTTCAGCTAATATTGCCGTATATAGCCCAACAGGCAAAGTAACTACAATATTTCATCCTCCTCACGGAGCGATGAGATAAAAAGTTGAGTATCGGTAACCTTTTATTAAATGATATTAAATTAGTTTAGAAAGTAAAGATGAAAACAAAAGTTATGAATTATACATAGTCCCATAAAATTGTTAAGAAGTGCTTAGTTTTCATTATTAAGTCAATGTAAACATGTCGTCAAATAAAGTCAGTGTCTGCTTAAAAAAAACTTCAGAATTTGTTGTAGTCTGTAGAACAGGCTTTTTATATTGACATACTTGAATATAACTATAACCAGGGGCGGATCCAAGGGGTTGGGGGTTTAAACCCCCCTTTGATATTCGAGGATTTTTTCATTTGTATAATGTATTGTTTATTTTCCCCGGTATGTTTTGAAGGTTATTTTCAGTTACAACAATGCGATTAACATGCCATAATAAGTTTGCTAACAGCGTATTTATCCTTCTATCGTCCCGATTCTGTCTCATTCAAAATCAAATTCAAATTCATTACTGGGGAACAGTGAAAGAGCCTTGGGTACCGTGATTGAGTCAGGACTCGAACCCTGGACCTAGCTCTAGCACGTGAGTTCAGTAACTACTGTGTCACCACTATTGTTACACAAGATATATTGTTTTTATCAGGGCCGTAGCGAGCGGGGGTGTGGGGGTGTCACAACCCCCCAATATTTGGTCGTCGTCGGAAAATTTTTTGTCCGTCGGTAAAAATGGGAGAGGGGCAGGGAAAGAAGAGGAAAAGAGGAGAGGAGGAAAAGAAGAGAGAAGGAAAAGAAAAGGGAAAGGAAGGGAGTAAAAGGAAAGACGGAGAATAAAAAGAAAAAAGAGAAAGACAGAAAAGGAGCGCGTGGCCAGTCTGTTATCGACTATTTCGATTTTCGGCTCTTCATCTAATTGGCCCATTCAAGTTGAAGGCCCGTCGGCAAATTGATTATGCATGTGACGGCCGTATACAGCCGTATCAACGGCCGTCGGTGTAATTGGACGAGTGACTGAGTCCGTCGGCAGCTCGGGGAAAGAAAGGGAATTAAAGCTAGGCTTCCGTATAGGCGTACTATTTAGGGTCATATGACGTTCTTGAAAAACCACTTTCTGCATATTATTCCTCACTTTTATCATCACCATGGGGAGAAGCACCCGATTACCTATGGAGAGGGCATCCTTAGCCCGTTTTCTAAACCTTAACCTTGACTTCAAATGCAAATGCATTTTGCAAACTCCTGAGGATCCGGTTTACCCACAAACATCCTTGGGAAAAATAATGCGTGCTGCGCGTGTCTTCCCTTCACTGCAATCTCAAGCTTTTAACTTTTGAACATCACAATGAAATAGATACAGAACCACCCATCCTGGCCTTCAAAGCATTTTGAACGCTTGTGTTAAGATTCTGAACACCTTTTCTCCCTTTCTGAACTCCGGACGCCTATCCACTTACCGTATTTGAACGACTGACGCATCTAGTGTTCAAATGCTGACCACATAGTGTTCCAATTCTGAACGACAGGTTCATCTCCTGAAGTATAGTGGCATGACGGGAGGAATAGCCTGACACATTAAACTTATCCGAAATCTTTGCACTGGATAATGTATTATGAACCAAAATATACCTATCCTGCATGAGACTTATTTTTTACCCAGAGATCATGCTTAAACCTCAGAGCTTCCGAGGGCGAAGCCCCCTGGACCCCCACCAGGGGCTTTAAGGCGGGCCCAGTGTTTTAACCAGCCCCTATTTGTGCGACAATGTCGCATAAACGGCGACAAATGTAAGGGAAAAGCGTGGTCCTTTGGGCCAGATTGGTTACAATACCACATGTGTCACCACGCATAACCACACTTTTTTCCTTATGTATTTTCATATGCTCTGCCACACGTGATTACGTGTGTTCACATGTGGCATGCCACACTTTTTTTGTAAGGTAATACAACTGATAACAAAGGAAGCTCATTTACATAACAATAGATCTGCAGCCAGGTGGCACGCGCGCGTCTGTGACTAAAACACTTTCAATGTAAATACTAGAACACGCCATACACATTGAGAGGTTATGTTATACTAAACTGTGAGCTGTTAATTGTACTGTAAATAAAACACATTGAGTGATGCATACAACTACAGCACACATATGGCCTAGAAAAATACAATTAAACTTTGAATTAAATGCTGACACTATTAAGAGGAAAAAATAAGAATAAATATAGTTAGATGTAATATTAACATTTAATTTCATGTTACCTAATATCAAGTAAAATGTCAAATTTAATTTTATTCTATGTTATTAAATATTCGTGAATAAATATATAATCTACTGGTCCTTCTCCCGTGTCAATCAGGCTCTGGTACTGTCTGCTGCCACCATCCGTCCAGGCTGAGTCTGTTTCTGTTCTTAGATCAAGAAACGTTAAAGGTAACATACAGTCTATTATACTGTGTGTAATGAAAATAAATTTAATATACACAGTATTGTAACAGGAGGGGTCACTACTTTTATACTGTGTGTAATGAATTGTAATAGGAGGGGTCATTACACATTACACAAATGCAAATGTTTAGAATAAATTTGCACAATTTTCTGTTAAGGATTGATGGCGGTATTTCGATTTAGTAGTTTTACTAGATGGGAGAGATGTGATTGATTTTTTACAAGCATAAACAACTGCCCATGTGTTTTGTGATATTTACATGTGCAAATAAGACATTAACACTTTAGGCCTTTGTACTGGGCATAATCTACCTTCTATGTTGAAAATTTAGTCAGAATAAAGTATGTTACTTACTGTCTTGATCAATTATGTAATCATCCTCTAAATGAATTATTTGTAACATGTATATTTTTACGTATTAAGAGAAACACTGCTTATTCTTTTAGAGATATATTGTGTTTTTTCAAGGAATTTTTAATAAATGCAGATAGAATGGAAAATAGCTTAACATAATCAGATGGTTGGGTAACTTTATATTTTCAAGCTCATGATAATTGTTAACCTAAACTTAAAAATTTTCCAGTGATGGGGCATTCATAACTTTTGTAATATTCAAGACTGTTGGGAGAAAAGCTAAATTGTCAGATTTTATTGGTGGAACTCAATGATCTACAATGATAAAAGGTATCTTCTATGTCATGTTTATGCAATGTGCACATAATATTGTCCTTAAGTCCATTGAATATATTAATTGGTGTATTGACTGTTGTTTATTTCAGTTATCTGGAATGGGTATCAACTAAATCTACAGTCCTGTCTCTGGGAGGTAAGTGTCTTACTTTACAAGTCTTTTACCTAGCAATGTTAATATGTGTAGTGAACTTTTCTACTATGATCACCTGAGTACATGACATAACGATGTTTAAAATGAAAAAAAGTGTCAAAGCGTTCAAACAAAATGAAAGAATAATGACCGAAATTATTTTCCAGAGAATTATGCACAAGGGTTAAAGAACTATCCAGTAAATCGTTTGCTAGTTCGATTCATAAATGCAGTACGCACAATATATACAAGGTTAGACATTATGATGGGACTAAAATATATAGTTATAATTTTGAAAATAGATATTATAGGACTAAATGGGTATAAAAATGATACCGTTTCTACGGTTACCCTATAGACAGCGTAAACACGGGGAAAATTGTAAAGTATGATATGTGATTTGAATACAAAAGTATTAAATGTCAATGAAAGGGTGGACTGATTTAAATTTCATTTGACGTAATTGTCAGTGACCAGTCACTAACATCATAAATATTCATGCTAGACGAGTTGAAAAGCTAACAAGAGAAAAGACAATTTACTTAGAGCACAGACTAATTTAGGAATGACTCTTACAATTTGCCTTTCTTAACCAAAGCGGCATAAACGTACTTTGTACCCAGTGGCGTAGCTAGATATTTTTTGAGAGGGGGGGGGGGGGCAAAAGCAAAAAAAATTCAGACAGATTATTATCTTGAAGTAATGATGTACTATCTATGAGTAGCGCCACCATCATCTGGCGTGTAGGCGCGTAAAAAAATAGATTTAAGTATCTCCGAGATTGCCTTAAATGACACTTCCAGGCCTTGTCAGTAACACAGCTCCCAAGCTCCAAAAAGCTAGATGCGGGTCCACCTCTGACCTGTCCGTTGGGGGACTGCCGGCTTGGGGGAAGGGGTATAAGGAGAGGGGGATTCCCCTCCCCTTTTGGAAAATTTTGGAATTTTACAGGTGTCTGCACGCAAAATGTTAGTATTTTTTGGCAAATCAGTCAACGTAATTTAATTAATTTGCCGCCAAAAATATCTGCACTGATACTCACAAGCTCGCAAAATTTAAAGCTTTCCAAATGATAGCGATCATTGGTTGTTTATTGTTACCCTTAATTTCTGATGCAGCACAGTTCAGGAATCACGTAGCACGTTCGGCGTAAACGACACCGTGCTGCTGCTAAGTGATATACCAAGGGAAGCGGGCCTGTGTTAAATTCACACCGAAATGGCATCACACACTTTCCAAAATGGGAATTTTTCTTGAATTAGTTTCTTTCACAAAAATATGTACATATCTGAAAGAAATGACCACAGGATTAGTGTAAGTTGAATGAAATGTTTATGCGGCCCTGATAGTGCAAATTAATGTAATTATGTATTTTTGCATAGGATATGATAAAGTCGGCTAAAACATTTCGTTCGTTCGTTGGGTTGAAATTCCTGAGACAAGACCTGCCTCTAACCCGCGAAACGGGCATTTGTTTTTGGTTTGTATGTTGCGTCGCGCGGCTATTAGAATCGATTGCTCCGATTAGAATATTTTCGATACCTGCTATGGAGGTTAGCTATGTTGCTACAGTTTACGTAACAAGAGTGTCTTTCGCAAGGCAAGCAGCGGAATGCACTAAGATGTGATTGGTACCGTAATTTTGCTAAATTTGTGGTTTAGTTGGGAGGTATGATACTCCCGAAGGCAGGGTTTTGTTTTGTGACTCTATCATGTATTGAAATGCGGGTTTTTCAAAGAGATGGGCGGGTCAGCGGGTTTGGGTGTTCAATGTGGGCCAAACCCGCGAAATGCCCCCCCCCCCCCTCTAGCTACGCCACTGTTTCTACTGCTAACACCTTTTAGTAGGGGTAACATTTTGGCATGCTAGTATACCATGTTCAGAAAATGTGTCATGGTTATTAAAGCGCGAATAAATTCACTTCTCCCAATAATATCTGTACCCAGGGAGTTGTTCAAGTAGTAAAACTAACAACTCCCTGCTGTACCTATACATACTGCAGGAATTATTTAGTAACTGATGTTCTACAGTTGTATACAGTCCTTCAATCATCACAGCTCGACAGGTGGGTTGTTTTTACAGACATTCTTTTCAATGTGTGATGAGCTAGCAGTGTCACGTGACTGATCTGTTAATTAAACTGCTAGTCATGTGTCTAAACAGTATCAAGCAATAGTCTCAGTATTACTGACCAAAACACTCAGTACACTCTGTACACAAAGAAAAC
Organism: Holothuria leucospilota; assembly: GCA_029531755.1. Classification (NCBI taxonomy): domain Eukaryota; kingdom Metazoa; phylum Echinodermata; class Holothuroidea; order Aspidochirotida; family Holothuriidae; genus Holothuria; species Holothuria leucospilota. Next base: position 59,224 of record JAIZAY010000064.1, read on the forward strand.
GGTGTAACAATGTAAATACTTTTCAATTATGATGTAATATAAAGGCCTGTTTGGTCTGGTATATCAAATACACGGTAAATATTCATCTCACAAAAAGATGTCGATATTTTTGAGTAGAATTACGATACAAAATTTAGTTTTTCGTCTTTGTCACTAATATCAAAAAATGATAAAAAGATTGATTTATCACCTCTACCCATGAATAATTTACACTTCTTGGTACAACTAAAAACTCCTTATGCAAAAAAGTGTTATTATTACTAGCCACAGTAAACAGTTACTCATTACTGCTGTTATATGAGATTGACACAATGCATATATGCCTATCCATTTACATTCGGCATAGACAGAATCCCCGGATGGAGGGGGCGGGGGCTATATCCCCCACTTTTTAATAATGCTCCCTGTGACTTTTACCTTTCCACGCAGTAGCTCTCAATTGCCTCAAGGGTCCATATCCATCCACCATTTATCACGAAAATCTTCGCTATTGTCGGATTGTTGAAATCGACTGGACTGCTTTCATACCTCATGAAAACAGATAATTCTTTTTCCTACTTGAATATCGGATTGCAAAACCTTTCACTCGTTTTAAAGTCCCATGACACTTTTGTGTACACAGTCGGTAAAATGTGTCATAATTATTAAATTGCGAATAAATTCACTTTCTCCAATAATATTTGTGCCCAGGGAGTTGTTCAAGTAGTAAAACTAACAACTCTCTGTTATACCTAAACATACGTAACTGCAGGAATTATTTAGACACTGAAGTTCTACTATACAGTTGTATACAGTCCTACATTAATAACAACCTGCCAAGTGGGTTGTTTTTACTGTCAATCAAACCGCTAGTCACCTGCATTAATAGCATCAGACAATGATTTCTTTGTTATTGACCGTAAATATATTGTCACTACATATTTAACACATTGTATACATTGTTCACATAGCACACAGCTTGAGTTGTAACTACTTTTATGTATTTTTATCATAGGCCTAATTGAAGTGTTTTGTATAGTTAGCTTGAGTTTTTGTCAATAGATTCAAGAAGTCTACATTTTGAGCTACAATATTTTTTATTTATTTTTTTTTTTTTAGAAATGAGACGTTTTGAATGAAATATTAAGACAGACTTGACATAAGACTGAATTTTAAATTTGTCAGTAATATCTAGAAATAATTAAAAAGGATTTTCATTCTCGTTCCGATGTGACATCTACTTTCGTCAGTACAACAGAAAACTTTCCATGCGAGAAGTGTTACTATGATATCACAAGCCACAGTAAACAGTTATCCATTACTACTGTTGTATAAGATTCACACAGTGTATGTATACATATTTACATTGGCCGGACTCTTTGCAACTGTCATGTGGACAGCTGATTCAAGTTCTCGTTCAGACCTGAAGATGAAATTTTAAAGCTTTTGGACAAAAAACATGTGAGGAAGACAGTGGACTGGTGTTCAGGATAAAAATTTACTAACTTACAATTGGTGCACCGTTATGCTATGAATTCAACCATTCCCAAACAGTTCTCTTAGACACCCTGACCGACTAAAAAAAATCAGAATATATACAAGCAAAGACAGCTTACTGTACGACTGGAAACCAACAAAATTCTCTGTATTAAGCATAACCAAATATACAGTCAGTGTTGTATAGTACCCCCTCGACCCTTTCAGACTTAATCTCCTTAATCACGGAACAGAGTGACAGGCAGAGTAGTCTGATGACCTACTTTCTCTTGTCTGGGCAGACATATCTCATCGAGGTAAAGGCTAACACATACTGGTATTTTAATATGAAAGACCATTACGTTGGTATCCTCGTAGGAGTAACGTCTAAGCCTTAGAGCTACTTCGACATTGGCCTCGAGGATTTCGGTCTCGGTCACAGCTCTCCAACGGCTGTGATCTCTACTACAGCGCTGGTTAGCACAAACCTAATACAACAACATCAGTCCTCGTTTTGCTACAAATATCTTCAAAACTGATACATATCGACGACTAAAAAAATGGTATTATACAACTGTTTCGTCCTCTTTACTAATTTCACAGTATTCCCATGAACTGTCCCCTACTATCCCCTCCCCCCTCTATCTCTATCCGTTTACCTGCATAAGTCTAAAGCTTTGTAATCTCTGCCACTCAAGGTGTATACACTGCCACATACCAGCTGTTTGTTTGCCATTCACTCAAATGACAGAGCTGTCAATCAAACTGCTAGTCGCGTGTCACGATGTAAGTTTCTATGTAACGCCGTAGACGTGTTTGTTTTCTTTGACCTTGTCTACGTAGCTTGCTGTTCGGCATATTCCTTTTCAGTCACACCCTTTGGTTTTGGAAGGGAAATGAGCTGAGCAAACAGAGTCCGCTCCGCGGGGTAACTTTGACAGGAAACTGTTCAATTGTAATAATTGTAGTGCGCATGCGCGCTACAATGTTGGCATTTATGCCATCCCCGATCAACTACTTGGCTGATCGGTGCATGTTTTCCACTCGCTCTTGCGATACACTAAACTCCCTGCGTTTCAAGTTAACAGGTTCGCTGCGCAGAGAAATCCAGAGCTCGCAGACTTGCAAATATGCAAATATCCGCCGGACCACTGTTTTCCCTTTGCATGGGAAGAAAAGTAGATCGCTTTGAAAAACGTATTTCTTCCATGTATTAGTAGAAGAGGTACATGTTTTTTCGCCCCGCCTTCTTTCTATTGTTCTAACGTCGTCATCTTTGAAACATGTAAACATTGTACCGCCTACTTAGGAATGAGACACCTTGAATCTAACACATGCCCTGACGATTGAGTATTAATCCGTGAAAGTGAGCTACATTGTTTCCACTTTTTCAGAATTTCAACATTTACTTGAAAAGTACTTAAGTGTTAATTTTTGAATTTGACACTACAATGATGATGGCTTGCCCCCGCCACTCTTGGTGATGGCACCGAATGAATGTCCGGTGGAAACCCCCACCCCACCCCACCCCCCACACACACGCACCGAAATCTTAGAACTGTTGGTACCCTCGCAGAGAGCTTCATTGGAATTTCCAAGAAATAACTATAAATTACAGGAAATTGAAATATGAGTTGTGGAAACTTGTAAAAATGAGTATTGCGCAACCAAAACAAACCGTCACCGCCTGACAGAACCTGTGATAACTGTGATACAAATCCAGAAGATACAAACGTTAGATTCTACGAATTGCAGGTAGGTTTTGTTGAAAGACTTGATGACGAGGAGAAGATTGATAAAATATTATTTTTGGTGACCTGCAGGGCTGGAGGACTCGAGTCCAATTTTTTGTGGACTCGGACTTGGCTCGGACTCGGGCCTCTCTGGACTCGGACTTGGCTCGAAATCGAACCTCTGAGGACTCGGACTTGAGGCCGAGTCCAGTCGAGTCCACCAGGATTAGGCCTAATTACTGTCACAATTTGCAAAAAGTGCATGTTGACTTTTTGGGTAATCAGGACAATTTATCTAAAGCTTTATCAGAATAATTATACAGCTGCAAACTTGCACAAATGGCTCTTTCTGTGTACAGTACATGACCATGGATGCACATGTTGCACAACCAGTAGTACCTATATTACTCCAATCAAACCTTACTAACAGATTAAATTACAACAACACTAGTTAGTTCAAGTTGCTGAATCTGAAAGTTTAAAAGGAAGATTACACAAATCTTCAATTACTAAGAAGATCCAAAGAATAGAACCAATGCCTTGAACCTAGTTCCATTCATTATGGTATAACAGAAGGCCTGATGCCTATTGATTATTACACACCTTGCACACTGCAAACAATATACAGGTTTTTGCCTTGCCTAACAGCACATTGTAAGTAAATTTGAATCTCCTAAAGCTTCCTATTCAAACCATGAAGTTATTATGGACTTTATGGAGAGGGCAATTGTTGTTTCCAACATTATGCTCTCTGAGTGTTTACAAATTTTACAAAAGAAGAGAGAAATAATCAACCTTGTGTAAAGTCAGACAATGCTTAGTAATAGGGACTTCTTGCTTTTATATTAAGTCATCCTGATCAGTAGGCTAGTATGTGAATAAACTGTCCACCTGCATAGGTCAATTGGTGGCTGCTGATTTGTCTAAGTTTACTGAAGAGAAATTATGTAGGATGCAGATTGGCCATTCACTCATTCAGTCCCCCTTTGTGGGACCAACAGTCATTTACATGCACTATAATATCATGTAGAGCTTAAATTTTTAGTTCATTTTATTCAGGGGACTAATTGTGCTATAGCCTATATATTTGTTGATGGGAATTTACGACTTTGAGGGGAGAGACTGGGTTGGGATGAAATGGGAGTAGGAATTGGTGATATTGTCCACATTACAAAGTTTGGTCACAATTTTTCTAAAGCCTCTTCGAATATCTGACCCTGTAGGAAGCCATGCTAGCTTTACATCAGTTTTATCCATAGGCAATAATATTTTTATAATTTAGTGCATACTGTACTGTGCATACTGCTTAATATTGTGGGGATCCTACTGTATGCATGTGCTCCAGTCCCAATGTTTGTACCTATAAGTTTTGTGTATGTGGTACTAGTTCTGCTAGAAAGTCCTTACAGTACATTAAGTTACACATTAGCTTATTTCTACCTTACCTGGGACCAACATTCAATGGCAGCTTTAATTTACAGTGTCGTTTTAGTTGTAAAAACTTCATCATGCTTACTACTCTAACTTGTAGAGCTCACATCCCTGCTTGGAAGACACAGTATGAGTAAGCATCTTTATAGTCATTTTCTGGATAGATCTATCAAATAGTTACCGCTAATGCTTTGTTGTTGGAAGTTGTAGGCTACAGTAAAAGCATGATGCTTGTAAGTAAACACCACTTACCACATGCATGCCAGTTGTAGGCTGCAGCATACTATGCTTTCGGTCTGTGATGTCCATGTAATTGTAAATTGTACTATCCAGTTCTCTGAATTGTGTAATGTTAGTACAGAATTACCTCTCAGTGATCAGACAGGAACTAACGTTAAGCTTATGTGCACTGTATGTATGAGATTGATTTGTTCAGTGTGCACTAGAAATAGGTGTCCAGTATATAAACTGCACGAAAACACCACTCTAGTTTTGGGCGCGTGAACTTTAATTTGCCAGTTCTGTGGTGTACCCGGTGGTTAACAACTTACAAATATGTGGACTATGTGCAACTCAGTGCTTGTGCATGTGTAATGTGCATTCGCTATACATACCACCGTCAAAATTTTATCATGGCTACCTGCATATATGTGTTGTACTGTACTAGTACTGCTGTAGGTACAAGGCCCAGGTATAGACATGAATTGCATAAACCATACAAAATGATCATAGGCTTGTGTCTTATAAAACAGGGAGGGTTGGAGCTTTTGAACAGTCTAGCATGCTACTGCAGTGAGACCTGCACTTTAGGTGAAATTAGGAAGCCATTCAAGTAGAGGCCCATGTGCCATTTTTGGAAATTTTGGCCCCCATGCAACATGTACAATAATTGTCCGCAGAAGATTGCTCTCTTCCTTTGACAATTCCCCTCCCTTCTCTCCCAAGATGGTGGTTTAAAATGTTGAGCAACACCCCATCCATCAGAAACTAAGAGCAGCTCCTGTGCCTATGAAAATAGTGATATCAGACCATAAATAGCCAGGCATGTATGTTTTTACTGTAGCTTACTGTATAACGTCCCATCTTTATATGCATGTTGGTACCGTACATCTTTCCTGATCCTCAAGTCTCGCCTGCCAGTGGGATCAGTGCAGTGTGCACAAAAGTGGTTCACGGAAGATAGTTGAGTCCCAAAATTTTAAAGATATAACAAGCTTTTTACTGAAGTCCTGACTATACTACTGACATTTATTTTATGGTACCGTGAAAATCAGAACTAAAAGTGGCCTTTGGCTCAAAATACCTGTACTTGAGGGCTGTTTATTGCTATAGTAGTTTGAACAATTAAGGAAAAAACTTGTAAATAGCCAAACTTTACTTTTTCCGTTAACATTGCAAGGCTGTTGCATGGTTAGTTATAAAATTAACAGGATTTGTTTTTCAGACCTCCGTAGGTGGTTTTATCTAGTAATTTGGATTTCCACCATTCGAATTGTGAGTGCGCATTTCATCTTTCTCCAATGCAGAAGCTGCAGTGCACATTTTCATGTGGTCTTTCATTTTGTATGTTTAGTTGTAGCCTTGCTGGGTGTAAATAAGAAATAATGGAGAAATAATGGTAGCTAGGAGCAAAGCAAATATTCTTTAATGTGGCTATGTGTTATTGTTAATACCAGTAAAGAAAGTGTTTGAAGGGCAATTGGTTCATATGTAACAATTAATTTGGGGTTTGCAAAGAGGCATATTGTCCTTGCCAAAAAATACATTGGTGACATACAGTACTTATGGACCCCAAAGCTCCAAACTACTGTAGGTGGGCAAAATTCCCACATACAGGTCAAGTCACTTTGATGGGACACCAAAGTGGCCATATAGGGAAATCCCCAGTTTTTATGCTAGGTATACTCTGCATACTTGTTCTTTACTTATTTCATTCCCTGCACTGCATGTTTGTTCCATACACATCTTATTCCATTCCTCTGCCCTGCATGCTTGTTCTGTATATATTTGATTCCTCCTTCTATATAAAATTTACTGCCCCTTGCAGGGGCTGCAGAGCCAATTTTGAAGTGGGGGAGGGGGCTAGTCATCAAAGCAGCCAAATTAATGTTTAAAAAAGCAGTTTAAGGTGGCCCTAAATGACCATGGCAGCAAAAGTGCAGGGGCTATAGCCCAAAAACCCCCTTCCTCATCGCAGTCCCTGCCTCTCCCCATTGAGGACCTTGTCGTCCCCACGCAAGTTTTCAAGTTTGCAGGTAACAACGCTGATAGTCCACAGTTTCATTCTCAATAGTCTGTGTTTTTGTGTGGAACAACTTTAGCCATACAGGTTTCAGCTAGTCATCTGTTGTGAGCTCGCCCCGCCCCCAGGGCAACATTTGAACCCTATTGAAAGAGAGATTCCAAGACGCAGCTGGACTCGGACTCGGCTCGTACTGGGAGCCATGTGGACTCGGACTCGGCCCGGACTCGAGGTGTTCTGGACTTGGACTTGGCTCGGACTCGGGCCCTTCTGGACTCGGACTCGGCTTGGACTCGAGATCTATGGACTCGACTCCAGCCCTGGTGACCTGTTTAAAAACTACCATGTTCTAGGGTTCGAAATAAGCTTGAAAAAGGGCACAGCCAAAACGACCAAATTGGCTGCCGGTCTAGCCTATGTTATTTCATAGGACATTGAGGGCATCACGGCCATCACTGCATCAGTAAGGGCACGACAGCCATGGCTGTCGGTGCTGCCGGTTAGTTTGAGCCCTGAAGTTCAAAGAACTGCTTAAATGATGCTGTAATGTTACAGGAACATCCACTCCCGTGTCAGGGTAAATGGCCTGGTCCTAGACTTGGGCTGACGTTAGGCCTAAAGTTACGTACTGTATGATACATGTATGCTACAGTGTCAGTATTTTTGCATTAAAAATTTAGTTAAGTTCAAAGTTGGAACTTAAGCCTGCGGCCAATTCAAGTTAGGCTAGCCCTCGAACGGGGCTGTGCGTTACTTTACGTCACAGTGAAGTATAGTGTGCCTAGGCGTTCTCAGCATACATATCCTGCATACACTAGCTGAGCCTGACCATAGGCTATAGCCTACATATATTTACTAACAAGGCATGACATTGCTGAGGATGGAACACAAAACATTGCCTATTTTACACTCTTAGTCTTATGCTGACTGCTTTCTCATACGATAAATCCTACGTAACTTCCATTGTGATTGGCCTAGAGTCTCATCTACTAGCAAACTAGGCGAATCACAATGCACGTTACATGATTTAACAAATGGCGAGAATTTGTATCTATCTGCAGAGCGAAAGTACGCTCTTTTGCTTTGCTGGACCGTGCGCTGCATGTTTTCACTTGAGAAATGGCATAGATACATCACCTGTATAGCGCCAGTTGAGGAGTAGACAATATCCAACATATATCACACACGATTATCCAAGTAGAAACAGTTTATTGAACAACTTCAGGCAAAACAACAATATGCGATGACTGCTATATGGAACACACGCCACGAGGGTGCACTCGAATAATAAAACTACCAATAAGCCACCAACGAGGTCAAAACACAACGGAGTGGCGTAACCACTTTGTTTTCTCTTTCTCTCACTCCCTAAAGAAAAAGGAAGTAAAAACTAACAATAACTACACACAACGCAGTAAGTAAAAAGGGAAAACACTAAAGGGGCATTTAAGAGCAGCACAATCAGGAGTCTAGAATATAGTTCTCCAGATACTTAGGAGGCCTGCGCTGGCGGGCAGATCGCCTGGGAGGAGGGGAGGGAGGATCATCCGGAGAGGCGGGACACACAGTGTCAGCAGGGGGTTCACTTCCACAAGAATCGTGGGCGAGGGCACCAGGGGTACTGGGGTCCTGTTCAGGAGGGGGATCCAAAGGGGGAAGATCACTAACAGTAGCAGTGTCACGGGCAGGCTCTGAAAGGGCAGTTGGGGTAGGGGGGCCAGTGACCTGGGGCCCAAAGGAAGCTAAGGAAGAGGGCCTGGGCACTGTGGTTTGCGGGGGAACAACCGACGGAACCTTAAAGCATTCACTCTTCTTGACCCTGTAGCTGTTTGACCTTAACTGCGTCTCGGTAAATTTACGAATGTTACACCACTCCCCATCAGTGGAGGAAACTAAGTACCTGTTTCTACCCTTTGACTTGTTAAGGTCTTTGTGCAAATAAACCACATGACCAGTGCTGATGTCGGGGCCTATGGGATGGAGAGATGGTTTTGTGTTGGTGTGATGCTTGGCTTGTTCACTGTGTGGGTGGTTATCAAGCCTCTGCTCGTGTTGTTGTTGAATGAGGGTCAGGTCAAGAAAGCTGAGCTGTTCATTCGTGAACTGATCGCGCTGAAACCACATTTCCCTGGATGATAGGCCTCTAGATCGGATTCTGGAATTGATGTTAGCGGTGGCCAAAGCAAGATTTAGGGCAGATACGGGACCCCCGATGGGGTCAATATTTAGGAGCTCCTTCTCAAGCTCTTGAATAGCTCTCTCTGCTACTAGGTTCTTGTTGATATTTTTGGTGCGTCCGAGCTCAATAGCAATACGATACTGCTGAAGGGTTTTGTCAGAGGAAAGGGCAGCAAATCCGGGAGCAGGGTCAGTGCGGACAACAGCCAGGGGACCGTCTAGTGGGCGCAACTCTACGCATAACCTAACCAGCGCATCACGTAAGGTATCCTTGCGCTCATCTGGTATGATGCAGGTGCTAGTGTAGGAGGTAGAACATTCACGCAAAACTAAGACGCTTAAGGATATCAGCAGCAAAGTTAAGCCCGACACCAAGGGGGGCGTCCCCACATGTTTGCTCTGGGGAAACGAGAGGGGACCTCTGAAGGGAAGCGCAGTGATGACAGGAAGAAGTGATGGTTTCGATAGCCTTATCGAGATCTAGGGCATAGAAATATCGACGGACTAGGGTGTGGAGTTGGTGCTTGCTGGGGTGATCAAACTGCACATGGAGTGCGGTGAGTAATGCGTGGATGGCGTGACGGGGGATCACGATAAGCTCCTGTCTCTGTAAGAGAGGGTTATTAACGCAGACAACAAGGAGACCATCGTTGGAAATGCGACTGACTTGAAGGTACCTTTTAACATCTCTGATATTGGTGTTGCGTTTGGACGGCCTTGTGCCCTGGCTAAGGTGGGCATGGGTGCGGCGCATGTCAGAGCATTCACTCTGAATAGCTTTCCAGGCGGGGCGACTAGTGAATGGCAGCCTAGCATTGCCCGAAATTACTTCTTGAACTGAAGTCTTCAGGACAGTGATGTCACATGATAACCTTACGAAGGAGCAAATCTGGCACGTGGGGTGGGTACACTCTGGGGCATTGCGACTAGCAAAATCAGATGGGATATTAACCCTGCCAGCAAGATGACGGACAGTGGCATGATAGCGGCTGGCCGTGGAGAGGAATGGGGTTACACGGGGACTTGCAGAGAATTCACCACGACATAATTTTTCATAAGCCTGAACACAAGGTTTACTGTCAGTAAGGACAATGGGGTGATGTAGGGACTGGATGATATAAGGACCGAAATGTTTGACGGCGGCTCCTATGGCTAAAGCTTCAATTTCACAGGGCAACCATGTGGGTTGTTTTCCAAGTAACTTAGCACAAAAGAATCCGCTTAGGTGGAGTGTGGCGTTCCTAGTCACATACAAGGTCGCAGCTAGGCTGAACTTGGATGCTGAAGCATCAGTGACAATCCAGAGCTGGTCTGAGGGTCTGGGTATAGTAATAGTTTTGGAAGACTGTAGGTGAGCCTGGGCTCTGGCAAAGGCAGCAGCAAGGTCATCAGACCACTGAAAAGGGTCTTTAGAATCAAGCCCGGACACAGCATTCTCAAGAGGAGCTAGAGTAGGGGAACACATGGGAAGGGCACGGCTGAGAACTTTGTACGCGCCTAAGAATGAGCGCATTTCACGGACAGTTTTCGGGGGAGAGGAGGAAGCAAGAGTAGCAATGCGATGAGGGCTTGCGGAAAGGGTGCCGTTGGACCATATCCATCCAAGAATGGTGGTGGTTTTGGGACAAATAACGGTTTTGTAGGGAGACAAGCGCAAATTTGAGTTTGCAAGGGCTGACGAAACCTTACGCCAAGTTTCAACCACCTCATCAATGGAATTTCCACTACAATACAGATCATCAGCGATCTTCGTAACCTGAGCCTCTACAAGTAGGTCCCCAAGCACACGACACATTAATTCTTCTAAAGCATTCTCAGAACCAGGCATGCCCATGGCTGACCTAGTGTATACACGTACGCCTCTGAATGGCGTAGCAACACCACAATACTTCATAGAAGACTTAGCCAATGGAATTTGATAAAAAGCACTGGTCAAATCGGTTTTGATAATGTACTGCCATTGACTTACTTTACGAAGAGTGCTATCTACATCAGGCATAAGAGAGGGTTGGGGTCTACTATATCTACCTATATCGGTGAAGGCAGTGACAAGCCTGAAGGAATCGTTAGACTTCTTGACTAAGAAGGACGGGTTAACATATTCTACATTAACTCCTACATCCTCTGGACGAGCAAATACACCCAACGTCTCCAGCTCATCAAATTTACGCAGGAGTTCTTTAAGTTTGTTGGCATTATATAAGGGGAGACGGCCTTTACGTTGTGGGGGTAGGGTACGACCGATGTTGACGACAGCTTCAAATTTCCCAGCGAAGCCGTTGTACCCAGGGAAGTTGGGATTGAATACACCAGCACGAAACTCCTCAACAACAGTGAGAAATTTGTTTCTTTCAGAGGGGGTTAATATGTGGTCGGGATCAATGGAAACAGGTGGGCTAGTAGCTTCAGGCAACTTATGGTGTGAGGTAGATGGACTAGGCCTATGTGTGGATGATTCAGTAGGGCTATACACCTGAGTGATCTGGCAGACATGTTCATATTTGTTGATGGAAACGGGGTCACCTGTATCATTTGGGATCCTGATTACCCCTCCAATACTACGATCAACTGCAGGGGAGGGCCAAGGGAGGGAGGGTGGGGAAGGCTTGCCGGTCGTGTGAGGCTCGATGGCAAGTTCAGTATTACTACAAGTGGGCTGAAGTTCCAGGGGTAGGGGGACTTCCAGGTACTCACCGGGAAATAAGATAGCTTTCTTAGGGGGGCCTCTAACAACGTAGGTGCGCCTGGCAGTTAGGCCAGGCTGTTTGTCACAAGAACCATACTTGTAGGTTACACCCTTAGCAGTGACTTCACGTAACTTAGGCCTAAGGGAGATATCATTGGCCTCCATAAATGGAACGCCAGCAAGAATTTCAGTGTCCAAATTGTCAATGACAAGGCCTTCAAATGTAAAGGTTTGTTCACCTCTCTGTAGGGTAAAGGTGGTCTCACCCGTGACATGTAGAGGAGAAGTACCGTCTGCTTGGTTGGCGGACTGGCAAGAAGTGGTAATTTTGGCTCGGATCCGTTGGGCAGTGGAATGCTTATTCATGTTACCTGTGGCTCCGCTGTCGATGGTCAAGCGTACAGGACACTCATGGACAAACATGTTAATGTAGGGTGAACGACTTGTCTGAACCCTATTGGTTGAGAATGTTTAGAGTAAGTGATAAAATAATAAATGGGAACTTACCCTGAGTTCAGAAGCCAGGTGCCTAGTGCTTGCTAGCAGCAGGACCAGATCCAAACAAGCCAGTCTCCCAGGCTAAGGGCGGAGTTATGGAGCAAACACTGCCAATGACTCGCCCTAGCTAAAGGACTGGGTGGAGGGGTCTGTGTCCTGAGCTCTTGAGTGGTGCCTGGACCAGGCGCGAGTACTGTATAGGCTCCGCTTCTGCCGGAGCAATTTGAGTTTGGCCTATGCTTGCAATATTTACAAGATCCTATACAAACAAGCTAGGCTCTAGTAGGCCTAAGTCTACCTATATACCTACTGGTGAGCTCACTAGTAATAGGCGACCTAAGACCAGTTTAATTTTAATTTCTAAGGTAGTGGATATATAACTGTACAAATAATTACTCCAAATATACTTAATTGTTGATGAATTCAGATATACACAATTTCTCAGTACTCTCCTGACCAGCACTCCTGTCTGCAGCCTCAGAGATGTCAAGACCATGTGTTCTGCTAATTGCAGACAGGTGCATTGGGAGGCACACAAAAACAGTGGAATTTTCCAGCTGACAATTTAGTGGTCAGCTGCTCATCAATATTCATTGTGAACTTGCCATGATGAATATTGATGGATTAACATAAATATGCAGTTAAAACAACTTGGAAAAGCAATTCACTACAAATGGTTCCGCGGGAGAGCTGTCACCTAGAAAATCGAAGTGACCAGTATCGTCGACTTCTGGGTCACTATCGAGGACGTCTGTGATCTGTCGTGCCTTCAACAAGTACTGTCTGTCCTCTTCTGGGAGGTATTTGCACTGGCTGAGGAAATTGCATATGGGGGCGTTTGACTTCCTTACACAGGGGGCAGATTTTCCGTCGGAGGGGTTTACTCTTGGGGCGAGCCTGGTCAAAACTAGCTGAAGCTCTCATCGCTGTGACATTAGAGTTAATTTCACTGACAAGTGAGTCGAGAGCTTGGGAGATTTCTGGTTTTAGTGAGGCAAGAGTTCTGGATCGTAACTCGGGCCCATAACGCTGTTTCACAAGTTTGGGGAGCTCTGGGTTAATAAGTCTGAGCCATGTTAGAACAATGAAATTCTCCAGTGTAGGTGTTAACTCCTCCTCCTCGGTGATGGTAGCACCGTGGTGGGTATTGTTAGACTCAGGGGTCAGCAGTGAGTCTTCAATGAAAGCACAAAGTCTCTGATAAAGATCCTCATACCTTTCATCAACCTCAAGTTTGATGTCATTCAGGTCTAAGAAATGACTGCCACTGGTTTGGAAACCATAATGAAGTCTAATCATCTGCCATATCGAGGCAAGTGAGGTAGCCCCTTTTTTATAGAGTTTCTTGCGATGATGGGACAATAATTTGCTACCTGACCAAGCATTAATTCCACAATGTTATTTTTTTGTACGGCAGTACGGCGTGTTTTTTATCTGCATCTGCAGAATCGTCTTTGAAACCTCTGTAAGGGTTTGATTTAGCTTTCTTTTCCCATGTCGCCTCAATAAAAGGGGAAAAGCTCGGGTCCAATGACAAAGTATACGTTAAATTGTTCTTCCAAGCTTCGAATGATGTGACAGTTTCGGAGCGTGTGAGACTCCATTGTTTAGGCGCACGACCAGATGAAGCAGCCATTGCGTAAACTGTACAGTATGTAGGGCAAGCTAAGCCTAACGTTAACGTTGAACAACGGTGAAGTATATTGGACAATCGGCCTGGGAATTAGGGGGGGGGGGGGTGAAATTTGTCAAAATGTTCGTTAGGCAAGTGGGAAACGAGAGATCTCAACGCTGCCACCACGCCAGTTGAGGAGTAGACAATATCCAACAAATATCACACACGATTATCCAAGTAGAAACAGTTTATTGAACAACTTCAGGCAAAACAACAATATGGGATGACTGCTATATGGAACACACGCCACAAGGGTGCACTCGAATAATAAAACTACCAATAAGCCACCAACGAGGTCAAAAAACAACGGAGTGGCGTAGGCTACTGTCATATGCGAAATCTGCCATTGTAAATCACCTGGGTCGCCAACAAGCCTGTAACCATGGGGGGGGGGGGGGGGGCATTGGGGGCCCAGGCCCCTGCTCCCTGGCTTGGCCTCCCCCTCAGATGGTTCACGGTTGTTTCACCCCACTACCAGTTCACCCCAACAGGCAGTTAATTCGCCCCCATGTGTTGACTAGTTCGGCCCTAAAGACCTACCATTTCCCCCTGCCATGCAGCTTCCACTTTGCAGCCTTTTCACCAATTGTACCTTATGCATGACTTAAGGTTTCCTTTTAAATGTCCAGAATGACAACAAACTACCACTTGTACCGAGCACTGCAATGAAATGTATTTGCAAGCAAATACAGTTGTTCTAGTATTCAGCTTATTATCTGTGCGGGAAATCCCCGTAACAAGACTGTATTATGCACACAGCAAATAACATTGGAAAGAATTTTAATTTTAATGGACATGTTTCTCTTACTGTAGTCGTTATTTCTCGAAGTGGGCTCTGCAATGTTTTCTTGTAAAATTTAATTTGTTTCATCATGTGTTTTAACTTAGATCACTAGGTCACGTCTAATGTTAATAGACGGTATTTTCTCTGAAGTATATTGTTATATTATGGAGACGATAATTATCCTCATTTATCGTTTATCCTCATAATATCATCAGAAACGGCTTTTTATTGGAAAATCATAACTTTTTCGAATGTAGTCTTAGAATTGTAATTTTTATCATGTAGAAGTCTAATTCTTGCTCAAACCAGAAGATAAAATTGCCAAACTTCTGCACAAAATGGGTTCAGAAATACAGTGGATTGGTGTTCAGGATAAAACCATGTTCTGCTGCTTTATATCCAACCACCCCAGCTTTTCTCTAAGACACCCTTACCGACTACGGTAGTAAAAAAATAACACAGTCAGGCCATGGAAGTAAAAGCAGCTTACGATTAAGCGGAACATATAACATAGTATTAATCACAAGCCACTGTTTTTGTACCAGCCCTTTTCCCGATTCACGGAAGATATTGGATAAAAATTGTAAAAAAGAGATCATTGACACTGGTGCCATCTTTGAGGAAGAATTTGTGGCTTCCGCCTCACTACTTTATGCATCGGTCCCAGCTATGTACGCTCGTATAGGGACTTCAAACGAAACTGCTGCTACCTGATTTGAGGCCTGCAATTGAATTTTACCAAATAATTTTCCAAAGATTCCACAGAAAAAGGTAGACTTTTTACCCAGAATCATTTAGGCTATCCGTCATTTTAATGTTTATGAATATTTAAGAGTGACTCGCACAGAGTATAACTGCCGTATACAAGAAGAACTCATCAAAGTTTCTTTTGTATCACTTGACTTTGAAATAGGCTAGAGGGATTTCATGTGACGTCACGCGAGTGGGATTCCCAGACACTGAAGGGCAAAACACACAAACAGTGAGCGTATTTACAGCACACTCGCACGGCATAACCATTGATACTACTGTGACACAATGGACGCGTGTCCTTCAAAACCACAGAGACGCGCGATCACGTGACGCGGTGAAACCCCTTTATAACTTCTCGCAATGGTAAACATATTTTAAGTTACCAAAATCTCACATAAACACGCCATAGCCACGTAAGAAGCAAGATTAGCAAAGTGACACACATGCATATTCCTGAGCTTATTTCTCTCGTCTGCGGCAGACTTATCGCTTATTGCATCAAGATATATGCAGACATGGAATGGTAAGTTGTAAGTCCTATAGATATACATTCTCAGCCCCGGCTCCTGGGGGACCTGCCTCTACCTCTGCCTCGATGGTAGCGGTCTCGGTCATAGTCCTTCAGGTAGAGTGGCTTCTATTACAGCACTGGTTTACATAAACACAAGACAGCAATGTTCATCAGCAGTTAATATACCCGGAACTTAATAGCAAATGCTTCTACAACTAATTCTAAATAATCCATTTTCTTAGTATTTCTATTAATGTTATCATTCCGGCCTTCCCCGCCCATTGCTTTTTCAAAAGTCCCCTCGACTCACTGGCGAAGAGCCAAGGGGTGAAAACATTCTTCCCGAAGGAGTTCTGCTCCCCAAAGGAGCTACGTCCACAAAGGGACAACAAACCAAACTGACCAACCTCTCGACCCTCAGACTTCTACATCACGGGTCTGTCATGCGTGGTCCCGTTTGCTGAAAAGAACATATACTACACATGATCTTACCCAAAAGGCCGAGCACCAGCAACAACTACCCCTAAGAGCTCCCATCAGAATTTTCTCAGTTCATCCGTTTACCTTTACAGCATGAGCTCGCTGCTTTGTAATATCAGACGCGCCAGGTGTAAACACTGCTATAGACCGGCTATTTGTTTACTCTATCATTCACTCACGTGCCTCAGCTGTCAATCAAACGGTTAGTCACGTGGCACGATGTTAGTTTCCAGGTAACACAGTAGACATGTTTGAATACTCTGACCGGAAACTTATATTGTTCAAAAATTGTTGACTGCTTGTCTGTCCGGGAAATACCCGGTAACAAGACTGTATATACACACAGCAAGTGACACAGGGATGGCTTTCGATATCATTTTTAATATGGAAGTGTTTCCATTGTTATAGCCTGGACTTGTAATTATGACTGACTATAAATCATTTATAATATTCTTAAACATTGTTTCTCCGAAGTATATTTAGTTGTAGTGACGGTTATTCTAATTTTCTTGAGACCATCAAAACAGTAGGCCTAATACTGGCTTTTTAATGTGAAATCAAGCCCTTTTCAACATATTTACTCATAAATGTAACTATCATCAGGTAACTGTAATATACTGCATATCATCAGGGTGGTGTCTCATAACAACTCAAATATTCACGTTTATCCCGAGTTAAACTACACACCAGGTTTTTATCTTTGGTGGTTTACTAAATTTGCTGCTGAATATTTTTAATAATGTAATATATGGACTGTCTACTCGACTTGAATCCAGCAATATTCCAATATTTCACAATTAAACTCCTGTAAGACTGCCATTAATAACTGAATTATTTTCCTAACCAACCTTTACATTATTTTCAACCTTTCTCCTTAAGCTACATTTCCATTACAATGGAAACAATTCTATTTGTACCATTCGTGCACATTTTGCAGTCTCGTAAAGATTTCCCCAAGGGGAAGGGGGTATCTGTGATGGATCAGTTTCCCTACAGATCTACAAATATATCGGCAAAGGAACCGAGGTGTTGTGTGGGGAGTAAGATGGGGTGGCACTAGGATTTTCTTGATGATTCGCAGCAACCTTAAGCCCTGACACCGGTCAAAAGAGCAGAGACATAAAAGAGGATAAGCGATAAGTGTTTTAGAAACTCATAGAAGAATCCACAACTATTGATCTGTTGAGGGGAAAACAGATATCAACAGATATTTTGTAAAAGTTGGCCAAAATCGTGATAAATCCAAAGTTCAATGACGTTATTCTTGTATGCAACTTTCGTCTCCGTGGCGACCGGTGTGACGCACAACAGAGTGGCAGCCGAGCGTGACTCGAGGGAGAAATTTTAGTCATCCATTTCCATCATACTTGCGTTTAGAATTGTAAGAACATCCCCATTTGAGATGGATTTCAGTTATTGAATTCTTCGAAAAGGCCTAAAAGAGTCCACTGAGTCTTAAGAGATAACGACTTTCTACAATCCCGTTGTCTCCCCCTGCGTGCTGGTAGACGCTGAATCCCACTGACAAATTTGTTTTTCAGCGTGCAGTTTTTTTTTTCAATGTACAACTTACTGTACAACGTTTGAGATTAAGGATGGCGTCATGTGACTAACTGGGACAGTGGCGCAATTCTCTAAAATCTTCTTGCCTGCAAGAATATCTGCTTGTCCAGTTCGAATCTGCCCAATTCCCAACTTAAAAGAAATCAACAATAGCTATCTCACACACTGGTTCATCTAGTTAAAGGCACGAGGGTCAACACCTATGAAAGGGGAGGAGGGCATGACCTGGACTACTTCAAGCGCAAATCAGTAAAGCACTAGAAGCCCGGTATTCTGTGTTCACTTAGGGGCCCTGGAAAAATGTAGAGATCAGATGATTTGTGCTGTAATGCGATGTATCTCCAACGACTTTAATCCATTAGATTGGTGTTTCCACCATTTTCGCGTTTGATTTCATTAAATCATCTACTGCAAGCTCTGCAATAAATCAAACATTAACATTTCCCCCTTCTATTTTTATTACGGTTTTGGAAAAATCGGAGCAGTGGCGTAGGAACCGGGGGGCCATATGATTTGTGGGGGGCCAAATGTCATTTTGTCCCCCCCCCCCAATATTGCGACAGTTTACAGTTTCGTTTTACCCGTTTTTGCTCGCAAGAGGACAATTTCTCTAATAGGAACGCAAAATTTTCGGCGGGCTACGCGCGCAGAAGAGGTACTTCCATCCTACATCCTACATCGCTAGATAGCGCAAGTCCTTTCCACCTTTCCACAGGAAAAGTACACAGTTTATGTAGAGGTCGCAAATTTCATCCCATATCGCAAAGCCTAGTAACTGTTCTCTTGTGTGTGTCAAGCGGTACGGTCAGTTGGTGAGGGACTCACGGAGCAATATTTGGCTATTACATCGAATAGGTAAGGTAGTTTCGATACAATGCATATTATCTCCTATACGGTCTAGAACCCCTACAGATTTTCTTTCTTTTTGTTCTTAATGTTTACATATGTTTTTTGTGAAAACCTACCAAAAATTTCCGCGCTTCGCGCGCTTTGCAATTTTTACAGCTTAGATTCTGGGGAAAACATTTAATCAACGCGAAACTATACTTCTCTAGTATAAACAAATTTTATGCAATATGTGCGTATGAAATGGTCTAGTACACAGGTTTTCTTCAAATCCCACTTATATCCGACGGCATTGGGGCTGTCGGGGCTTCGAGTCGGTGGCCCGCGTCGGGCAAATCTTGGCGCCACCAACTTAATAATAGTAGACTGACTCTGGCTGTGGAAAATCTCATTCCAATCAATCCACCGAAATCCATGGGTCTACCTCCACTCTGAATAACTTTGAATAAAGTCGGATAGATTGTGACAAACTTAATGTGTTTTAGAAAAAAATTCAAATCAACCTTTAAAAACTTTTCACAACAATTGCACATCTTGATGGCTGTTCTCAAGCCTGGCAAGTGCCATTTCCGGCGATCTGGGATGCATTAAAATCTCAAATTTTCTCGGTTTGCTCCGTGCAAACCTATGGTGGCGCTCCGCTTAGATAATAAATGGGATTCAAACTTGCAATCCTTGGAACCCATGTCCGGCCAGCTCAGCTAATCCGTCCTCACAGAAATGTGTTTTAGAATAAAATCAAATCAAGCTTTACATTTTTTTCACAAAAATTGCATATCTTCATGGCTGCTATTAAGCCTGGCAAGTGCCATTTCCGGCGATCTGGGATGTATTCAATCTCAAATTTTCTTGGTACGCTCCGCACCAACCTATGGTGGCGCTCCGCTTAGATAGTAAATGGGAGTTCCCCTCCCCCCCCCAAATAACTCCAGGGGGGGATATTTTTAAGGGACTCCCCCTTCGGCTACGAACTTGAAATAGGCATGGTCTTATGAACTTTTTCAAGATGAATCACTAATATAACCAGCTTTTTGTACATTCAACACTTTCTTACTCATTCATCGTTGCAGTCTCCAAAATAGCATGCACTTCATATTTAAAGTGTACCTAAAGTCTGAAAATTCAAAAATATATATTACAGAGCATGAAAACTGAATTCCAATGGTCCAATTCCCATCTTCACAGGACTTTCTTAAGCTGAGATATAAAATGTTGAAGTTTATTCACTCGATTCAAAAAGGTAGATTGTGCAATAATTTGTGATGTCATTGTTGTACTACTCAAATTACACTCTTTGTATTTCTTTGTTTTTCTGAAAGCCACCGCACCTTGTGCCAAAATGTGATCGTGTTCTTACTGCTTTGGGGTGACTTGACTATATAAGCCCTCTCTGTACAGCATGTCATGCAAGAAGACAGGAAGCGGTCAAGGTCATATAAACATTTTTAATTTTAAAAGAGAACAAAGCATTTAATGTGAGTTGTACAACAAGAATGTCAAAAATTATTGCGCAATGAACTGTTTGGATTTAAGTGAATAAATTTTAACATTTAATATCTCAGCAATGGAATAATATATGACAATGGGAGTTGGACCAATAAGATAAATTTTGTAACCTCTAAAATATATATTTTTGAATTTTTAGACTTTAGGTCCACTTTAAGTACAGTGAAGGTCATAGTAATTTAGTGCACCGTTTTGACATGATTCGCATTTCAGAATTTAAGCCTGGGTTACTTGCCCCACCGGGCTACGGTTCTGAGCAGAGCACTTGCCCAAGTGACTTTTTTCGTTGTCCCAGAATGCTGGAAGGGGCATTTATAGAAAGCCGGAGGATTCGACTGACTGATGGATCTATTTTAATCCTTTTCTATCACAAATCATAGGCGGCGGAAGCGGGGGGGGGGGGGGGCAGGGGAACACGTCCCCCTTAAATTTTTTAGTGGGGGGACGGACCCCCTAAAACCACTGTAGGGGAAAAACGGGCGATTAAACCAAATAAAAATTAACACCAAACACGTATAACCATAATTAATTATGTACGAAAATTAATAAAATGAATGACACTCCTCCTTAGCAACCAAATATTGCCCGTTGACGATTGACTGAGACATCTGATCTTTGTGGAGTTCCTTATAAACTTTACCATCATCAGAACCCGCGAACCAACTGAGCCGAACCGCACTACTTTTCCAAATTTCAGTTGTATCGGACCCAATGTAACATCATGAAAGAACAAGGTCTCCGAGACTCCGGCTTTGAGGAAATGAGGAAATAAGTAAATACCCAGAGCTCAACGCCGCTGGCCTTCAGTCAGAACTTGCATTCTGCCGGAAGAAATGGTCAGTTACTACACTCTAAAAACGGTTGGGTACGTATGCCTCCTGCTAAACTGTTGGGTAAAAACTTGACCCAAGTTGGTTACAATGTACCCATTGCTGGGTAATGTTTAACCTACCAAGGGGCAATTTTTTACCCAACAGTTTAGCAGGAGGCATATTTAACCAACCTGGGTAAAAATTTACCCAACTGTTTTTAGAGTGTATAGTTTACAAGAATGCTTCAGAGCCCTGCGTGAAGTTCCACAAGAAGTAAGAGCACTCCTACCAGGAAGTTGCTCCTACTGAACGCATGTTTTGTAATTACGCTACTGTTGGTCCCGCGACCGGTTTACTCTGGTGAATGTGAAACCAGGGAGTCTCTAGCAACTCCCTGGTGAAACTGGTCATTCAGCACACTTCGAAGACTGAAAACATGGTTACGTTCTACCATGACACAAGTGTGACTTAACGCAGTAGCACTTGCTCATGTTCATGGGCGTCAATCCTGGGGGGACGGGGGACATGTCCCCCCACATTTCGATGGGTGGGGGACACAATATCAAATGTCCCCCCCCCCCCACATTTGCGTAAAAGAGTAGTGTCGTGGCTCTATTTGACTGGCTTTTTGAGTGACATGTGGGTTTGTTGGGCAATTGTTAAGTGTCTTGATGCAGATTCTGAATGTAGATTTAGTCTGGGAAATCTTATTTAATGGCAAAATTTCGGCGCGCTTCGCGCGCATGCGTCACGGTTTGCACTTCTTCTCATGACCGTTAAAAAGGTAATTATACATGGAACAATTCTGATCACAACACTTTCCGAAAACAGACATACATCTCCAGACATCTGTAGGGGCCTCGCATCAATATGGGATCATTCAATCAGTGGCGTACGCAGAGGGGAGGGCCATTCCGCCATGCCCACCTTCACTGATTCCGATTTTTTTAAGTTCCAAAAATACGTAAATTTTTTAACACAAATTTACTTAAAAAAGGTAGCATATTTGGCACCAGATTACATGTAAGGACACCGAATTTTTCGAAAAATTTCAAAGGGGATGGGGACACCCCATTGAGCCATGTCCCCCTCACTGATGCCTAATTTTTTAGTTCCTAAAAATACGTAAATTTTTAACACAAATTTTACTTCAAAAGGTAACATATGTGGCACCAGATTGCATGTAAGGACACCTAATTTTTCAAAAATTTTCAAAGGGGAGAGGGACACCCCCTCCCCTTAAATCCCTCAGCCAGACCAGCTGTCACACAACATACTGCATGCCCCCCCCCCCCCCTTGTGGAAGGTTGAAAGTACGTTGTTGCCGTTAAACACTTTTCAAGAATTATTACCGAGCGTGGCCGAAGCCATTATTTTCACCGAGCTTCGCCGAAGCCATTATCGGTATAGATGGTGCAGGCGCGGATCCAGGTTGGCCTGGGGAGCCCCCCCCCCCCCCCACGAAAGGAGAAAAAGGGAAGAAAAAGAAAAAAGAAAAGGAGAAAGAAAAATTAAGAGCAAAAAATTAATAAGTGTCTAAGAACGTATTTAAAGTATATATTTCTCTAGGGGTTGGGTGGAGCTATAGCTGGATTATCTCTTTAGATGTCTTTCACATAATGTTCGAAAACAGGTGAATAGCTGAGTAATGATCCTTGACTTAAGATCTAAACAAGTAAACATCGTGACATGTGCAGTATGGGCCCTGCTAGCTGCACTGAAATCAGTAACAATTTTGTGTTAAAGAGTGAAAGTTTTTGTAATCTAAAGGGATTGAGAGGCAAAGTTTTCGCCATGCAGACCTTGCAGAATGAATACAGAAGACGAGCTGTCAGGTGACGTGCTATTGTGCACAGTGACACCAGCTGTTGCAGGCAAAGTAGCGGCGTGCATACCCTATTCGATTTCAAAACTGTCTGAAAAGTTTTAAAATGAACTCAAAAGGCGTTTAAGCTACAGACAGTTGCGTCGGCACAGTGGGCAATGGGTGACGTGTGTCCCCCTCCCCCATCGATTCTTGAAATTTTTTTAAAATGTTCACAAAAGTCGTTTAAGCTACAGATTTCTGTGGAGGGTGGAGGGTGAGATGTATTTTTGATGATTGATTTACTTGTTCTTACCCTTTTCTTTCACAAACTGTTCTCAAACTATCATAAGTTTTGGAAATTCTTGACAAATTCCAAATTTTCTCACGCTCCGCTGGCGTCAAGCCTTGTGTCAGAGTTGTCCTTATTTTCAATAGCTTTCGGTAACTCACGGGGGAACCAAGGAGCAATAGTGCTTTTTAAGAATTCTCAGTCAGAAGATTCGTTTCTGAATAGCATAGGTTGGTGGGAAAATGACAGTGTCCGATGCAGGTTCTAAATGCAGGTTTTGTCATGGACTAATATCTTATTCAAAATTTCGGCGAGCCTCGCGCATACGACAGGGTTTACACCCGATTTCATATACCATTGACAAAGCTATGACGCAAGAAATTATTCAAATGCAAACATTTTTCTAAAAAGTAAATCTCCTTCTCTGTAGGGCATTCATCATTTTAGGATCTTTGACTAGTCTAGTCTAGCACATGGTTTGAAAGATTGAAAGTACGTAATTGCCTTATTTTCCAAACATTATTACCGCGACGTTCAATAACGACGAAAATCTTTTCTGAAACGAATTTTGCCTGTCCACCATCCCTCTTGCTATACTTGAAAAGACAAGGTGATATATATCTCCTCCCATATGGATATCGGGTAGTGAGAATCCCGTTGGTCCCTCTTTTGTATACTGTAACTAATTCAGAGCTCCCGGGAGGCGCTATACTGTTCTCTGTCAACCTTGGATATCCTTTAAAAATGTAAAGGAAATATTTTATTATAGTCAAAGAATGTTTTTGTGGATTCCTCGCAGGTACAGTATAATTGCGTGTACAATTTTCCCATGTGCGTGGACCATGGGGAATGGGGAGACGCGTCCCTCTCACTTTTTTGGAAGGGGGACATCAGTCTCCCTCACTTTTTCAAAAATGATAGAACAGACTGCAATTATGCCTAGGAAAACGAAATTTTTAGAAGAAAAATAACCTAAAAAGCCTACACTTTTGTTGCACCAAATCGCATCTGAGGGCATTCAGTTCTAGAAAAATTTCCCTTAGACCCCTCCCCCATGCCGACGATCACAAAACTTATTGCCCCCCGTGACGCAAATTCTGGCTACCACCACTGCTTCTTCCACCAGGACGGCGATTCACAAATGTTGAAAAGTCCCCCCCCCCCCCTACACACTTTTGGAGATGGATCCACGCCCATGATTTTTCCTGGGACTTTAGGAGGTTTGAAGACAATATATTAACCGTCTCTTACTCCCCTTTTTCACCTGAACGAAAATTAGAATTCACTAAATTGTGGACATTTTTTAAACATACAATCACTTTAGAATGACCCAAAGATACCACCATTTTGCATATAGGCTCCCTAAAATTATCAAACATTTCTCAAAGGGAAGGGTAAACTCCTTCCTGGGATTGCACTCTCATGTACTAACAAGAAAAGGCTCTCCCACTCTTGTATATAGCGTATACAAAACCCCACACTCTAAAAAATGTGTTTAGGAATTAAACGGGTTTAATTCCTAAACACACATGTTTAATTCCTAAACATTATGTGTTTAATTCCTAAACATTATGTGTTTAATTCCTAAACATTACGTGTTTAATTCCTAAACGTGTTTAGAGTGCAAACGTGTTTCCAAAGTGGGGGCAAAAAGTGTTTAGAAAAGTGTTTAATTCCGAAACACTGTTTTTACAGTGCACTGCCTAAAAAGGCACGGTTTAGCAGTTACCTGTTGTTCCCCCAATCACCAACTCCCGCCGGCACCATCGGTCATAGATTCTGAAGGGTATACCCTTCAGAAATCCATAAAGAAGGTGATATATCATCTCTCCTCCCATATGGACGTCAGGTTGTGAGAGTCCTGTTGGTCCCCCTTTTCAGTGTACAATTAATGCAGAGCTCCCGGGAGGCTCTATACCGAAAATTTTCGGCGCGCTTCACGCGCAATTGTTTATGCTTACGGAGAGAGGGATGTTTTTATTGAGTGATGGATTTATTTTTATCACTTTTTACGAAAAATCATTTGACATCTTTCACGATTTTTGCAGTCTTCTCAATATTTCTTGATTTTCGCTTGATCTGCGTAGTTTTAGCCTTGAATTACTCCTTTTACTATCAATAAGGTCCCAAAAGTATTCGCATTACTCATCGGTGGGGTTCTACCATAAGCCAATTATTCATGTGCATAAACGTGATTTCAGAGGAGCCAGCATTGTAAGGATGTAAAGCAACTGATATTCATTTTTTAACCCTCCTTTTCTTAAGAGAACTAAAAAATTAGTATCGAACCCACCTTCTAATTGATAGACACACATAAAGGGAATTGACACTGTTTGTAATAGCAATGGTTTTAAATGTAAATTCAAATTTTCGCGGGCAATTGTTTCATCTGACGTCCTTATACCTGAATACCGTATAACGAAAATGAAACACTCATTACGGCAAAATCATTTCAAGTTACCTACAAGGGCTCATAATGTTGGCGTGAAAGTTTTAAGATAACTTAGATTCTCCGGAACTTCTGCAGGTACATATAGTAACTTATACTGAGCCATACACATCAAATTCCATGCAACATGAAAAGGTATAAAATCTCACTGACTGGAACTGGAGCCGATTTCTGCGCTCTTAAAATGCAATACTGCGAGAGCTTCCGGGGGCTTCGCCCCCTGGACCCCGAAGGGGCCCTATCGCGGGCCCCTGGACACCACGCGTAGGAAATCGCGCTTCGCGCTCGTGGTGAACCTTCGGTGCACATGAGATTTTCCATCTTGGCCCCCCCCCCCCTCAAAATTTCTGGATCCGCGCCTGCAGATGGTGTTTTTTAATACACTTACGACTACAAAGCATTCTGAAAACGCCCTTGCTAATCCTTCACACCTTTGCTATACTACGATCAGCTCCAAAAATATCCCAAAGATATCCCATTTTGCATCTAAGCAACCTTAAATTAACAAAAATTTCTCAAAGAGGAGGGCTACACCCCCTCCCCTTAGACCCCTCCCCCTGGATGACACCTTTATATAGTGACAAAGGAAGGATCCCCACTGCTGTATACAAACGCAGGGTGAATAAAAAAGGTGCAATTTACACGCCGCCACTGCAGTTAGTCAGCCAGTCGGAAAAATTAGAATTCACTAAATTATGGACATTTTCCAGTCACGTACGATTAGCTCCAAAAATATCCCAAAGATAGCACCGTTTTGCACCTAAGCAGCCTTAAATTAACAAAAATTTCTCAATGGGGAGGGGGTGTCCCCTTAGACCCCTCCCCCAGGACGACACATTTATGTAGTGACAAAGGAAGGATTCCCACTGCTGTATACAAAACGCAGAGCACATAACAAAGTGCAATTTAAACGCCTCCACTCAGTTGGAAAAAACATCCAGCCGGTCGGAATTTGGGACCTTCATACGCCCAAATATATCACCCATGCAACGGGCCTGGTCGGGTCCATGATCTCCGACAATGATCCACGCTGCGAAGCGTTGTTTCAGCTATTTTGGGACATGATGAAAATAACATCTTGAAGTGATTCCGTGGACTCCGTGTATTTCACCTGGCAGATCATCTATGATGGTCATGTTAACTTTGAAATGATAATTCTTAGTAGAATAGGACAACGTCAGTCATCATAAGGGGGGGGGGGGGAGGAAAGGGCCTATAGGAAGACGCCCCTTCTTCAAAACCAAAGGTATTGGTTTGTGCTAAGTCATGTATGTCCCCCGTCCCCCCCCCCCCCACATTTGAATACGGATTGACGCCCCTGCTCATGTTCATCAGTCCACTCTATATCAACTAGATAGTCATGAGTTGTGCACTAAGTTCGTCAACAAAAAGGAAACACGAGTAGTAGCCTAAGTATTTTTGGCAAATACAAGAAATGACTGTGCCTTTCTACTGACTCCAAAATGACCTGAAGCAACAATATTGTCCTGGGTAGGAGAGTTAGATTTAAGTTGAGAGTAAATACTTTCCAAGTTTTATCAGTTTGGACAGGTCTAAATGGTCTATACCACAGGACTGTCAACTCTCACGCATTTCAATCACGCATTTCGGCACAATACCACGCTCACACGATGAATCATCAGTTTCTCACGCAATGTCTCAGTATGGTGTAAAAAATTCCACTCATAACGAAAACGATGTGTCAGGTGTCGGTAAAGCGCCAGCTATCACGCTACCTGAGTAAGTTCCTTCTCCACCTGCAGTAAGCTGACAGTGTAGTACATTGCTAATAAATAGTAACATAACCATAGTCCCTAGGAAAGAATTATTCCCTCATTTATAATGATTTTCATTGGGTTTTGTTCCACCTCCATTATCAGGATAGATATTTATATTCGATTTTAGGCTGTCAGCAATACATACCAATTTTTTAATATGAACAAAATGTCTCCTTAAAATTTCCAGGAATATGAAACATCTGAAAAGTGGCAATTGTAGGCGTGCAGTAATGAGGTAAGAAAAGTGCCATTTTCTGCAATCTAGAGGTATTTTTGGCAAAAAGTCACCCTTGCGGGACGCTCCGCGCGAACTGACGGTCGCGTTCCGCGTCAGTAGTCTCCCAGCGAATTTCGCTCTCACCAAGTGACTAAAAGTTGACAGCCCTGTAATAATACCATAAGAAAAGTTTCGTTTGTCTTTCATTGATTCCATTTCTCATAAGACTAAATAAAAATAATCCCACCATGGTATTATTCTTCCATGGTTACCCTTCCTAGCCTGGTGTAGCGGGGGTGGATGAGGCAAGAGGCAAACAAAATAACATAATTTCTCGAAACTTATTCCACTTCCAAAGATAACAAATTTAACATCAGATCGCATGTATATGGAAATTATATACATCCATCCCATGCACCCCTCCTAGGACGATGATCACATAATTTCCCGCATTTTTAAATGCTTAATCAGATTTTGGTTCGCTCCCTCCCCCCCCCCCTAAAAAAAAAAAAAAACATAAATGCTACTGCCGCCACTGTCACAAATTGTTCTCAAAAGATCAAAATTTCCGTAAACCATCCCAGACTGTCAATCTTTTCGCGCGCAATGACTTCAAGTTCTGTTTTGTCCTTTATACAATACAGAGGACCCATTATCACCAGGTACCTGTAATATACTGCATACACTCAGGGTGGTGTCATGTTTCAACTCACATCGTTAGGTCTAACCTGAGAAAAACTACAACAGAGACGTTTACCTTTGGTGGTTAACTAAATTTGCTGCCGAGTGTTTTTAATTACTTACATGCACAGATAAGCACGACTTAATTCCAGATAAACATGACTTGATTCTAGCCATATTCCAACATTTCATAATTGAACTTTTGAAAGAGAGCCTCCAATATTTGCAAGTATCCTCCCTTTGCATCGTCAATAGTTTTATTTTAATTACTTGTTAAGCCACATTTCCCTACAATGGAAAACAAATTATTTAACAGTATTTGTGTCACTCATGTACATTTGACAGGCGCGTAACCAGGATTTTCAAGGATACAGGAAGGGAAGGGGGAGATGAGATTCTTTTAAGAAACTCCTTTAAGGCTCCGTAAGTGCATTGGCAAAGGCACCAAGGAAGGGGGAGCTGGCTCAGGATTTGGCCGACGATTCACAGCAGGCATACGCTCAGACACAGCCAAGGAGAACAAAGACACTTTATTAGGAGATGAAAATAGCGACTTGTTACAGGCCATAGACCGGGGGGGGGGGTAGATCTGGATCGGGAGCAACTTTTAAACGTTGCCATTTCATCTCATTGTACATTTGGTACCAAACACACAATTTTGAAGCATCGAGTTTTGCTGTGTTTTAAGGAGAAATCAGATATACAGGGTGCATACATGGCAGGCGCATTACGCCAAATGATTCGAAATTCATAAAAGCATTTACGCTAAACTTAGGGGAAAAGACATATCTAACATTTGGACCCTTTCTAGGATTACATACATTAGGTCGTATGCAACCGGCCGCCGGACGAGGTGGTCCGCCAAAACCGCATGTAACAATGACGCCATTACAAGTTTGGATTAATTATGATTTTGGCCATACCTAAGAAAACATTACTTTGACTGAGTTGATTAGACACAGGTTCACAGGCGTGTGAGGCGGAGGGCCTGGGGCTACACTCCTCTCCCCCAATTCCGGCAAAAAATTGCCGTTTGGGGGCAAAATAATTTTTTATTCTGGCAAACAAGGAATAGTATTTTGGTTAAAAGTGCTGCAGCTCGGCACTCTAATGTTATGTTATCCCTCGCCCAAATGAAGAGGTTACTGGGGTAAGGCTTAAGTTAGCACATTTCATAGCATACCGAGAGCATGAAAAATTTTCATTCATACAAACAGCGCCACGGAGAGCCGGTCGGAGCTAGGGAACATAATGTAAGTACGGCAACTCGAGTTGTCGGATGGAGGGGGTGGTCGAATGACGAAGTCTAATGTAAAGCAGGTCATATATCCGCATAGCATAAGAATGCCTGCTTATTCAATGGCGTTCTTGAAGGGACATAAGAAAATGAGGTTCTTGCTTTCCGATGAACATATACCAATCCATATCGAAGCCATCATTGAGCTGGCATTAAGTGTCTATAGCTACAACTTGTTCATTCCAAGTTCCGGTTGGCATCATCATCGAACGGTGACAGAAATACGCAGTAACTCGCAACGGTGCCTAAAGTTTGGGATTCAGTAGACTGCCATATAGTTTCTCGACTGGTTCCAAAAGCAGAATATGAGCCCATTAAAATCAGTTAAGTGCAAACCCTGATAGGAATAAGACTCATTTTACTTTAAAGGTTCATTTGCCTGTCGAAATGAGTAGACCCTCAGACTTAATTATCATAACTACAACAAAAACAAAGAACAAACAGCAGATCCCACCGTGGATGAAATCACCTATCGTGACAAAAAAATTGTGTTGCTACGTGAAAGTTGTTGTTGTTACACTCTCCTACATAAAACCAAACAATTCATGATAGGCGACAAAACACTATCTTATAAGAAGCGCAGCGAAAATTTTGGGATTATATAGATACACCCGCATTCTTTGATGGCAAAACTTAATTTGGGCAAACATTTCATGTGACTTTAAATTGGAGATTCACATATTTTAATGTATTCACTTAGTCTCGTACGAAACTGGAAAACATTTTGACCGAAGGCCAGCACTATGTGTTGGGCCATCTTGCACTACCCCGTACGCACAACATTGGGCCTTGGGAACTTTTCTTCCCATTAGGGAGTAGCAAGCATCAACGACGCACGAGCGGAATAGCAAAAGAAAGTGAAAGTATATATACATTTAAATATTTTGCAATGGGCTGGTCAATTATGTTAAAACTCTCTTCCACTTTCACTGAAGTTCCCTCTTCCCTCCACGTTGCCTTAATTAGCACGGTAGTTTGAGCTAGCCTGACCACTCTTCCACCCTCGCCGCCCCCACTCCTTGTACATACGCTACTGCCAACACTACCATCTCACATACACCGTGCAGAACAGGGTTATCGATTGAACAGTTAAACAAACGATGATGTAACGATGAATACCTGCTAAATTTGATGTGAAATTGGCCAAATTGCAAACTTAGGAAGCCATACTAAATTTGTGCTCTTGTGATTTTCAAATTCTTTTAAATTAACTAGTAAAGAAAATAAATATTTACATGTGAGTAAATTTGTCGAAAAGGCAAACTACTCTTGACACAGATTATCTGTACCCCTACTCATTTTCTCGGTGGCACTGACAAGAGAAATCTTATCCCTCATTTTTCGTACAAAAAAAAAACGAATCCAACGACTCTACAAGATGGGAGGCCCGACAAAAATTTGGGGTCATGTTGAAAAAATCTGACCGATGAGAGAAAGCAACTAGTATGCGGAGGAAGTATTCACCGACGGGATTGCCATATCCCGGCCCGTGATTGAGGGATACATGGGTCTTTCCTTTGAAAAATTGTAACAAAGTCGACAAATTTTCATCGCGTTTTAATATGCAAGTTTCGAGGCAAATTTTGAGTGGTTATTTGGTCCTGTAATTCACTACGCGCAAACATCAAAGGAGAACCCCCTTAACCGACTTTCGGCAAACACAAGGTTTCTGGCAAAGTTGGCTAATAAGGCGAATAAGCTGAGAAGGGGTCGCTTCTGTGACAAGGAGGTTTGCTGGAAACGTGTAGTAAGCCCAAACTCCGACTTCTCTTCGATGAACATATCTTGTTTTAAAAAAGGAGAGGAGGGAGAATCCTATCTTCATGAAAATTTCCTGCCGTCTATTTTTGCCCGATTCCATGCATTTCTGTGCATATAGGTTCTATTTGCTTATTGTGTGAGTTAATTGTTGCTCTGTTTGGATGTTTGTTGCCCTTAATGCTGTAAATAAGACCTTTACACAAACTGTTTACCGTAGCATTCAGTTTATCTTCAGGACAGTTCATTTAATTTAGTTTTCAGGTAAGAATAACCTCACAGCTCTTCCTGCAGCAATGGCGTTCAAATGCAGTATTACATTTGAGTGCGCAGTCGGATAGACAGGGTAGGGTCGAACACGAGGAAGGCTGATTTCCTGGCAAGGGGAAGGTTCACTTCAATATCAAAAGCCTCTGGATAAGCGCATGATTTAAAGCTATGCGCAAATATCAGGGCGTAGTCCAGGGAGTTAGGAAGGGGAGAGGACGGGGATGATTTTTTACTAAGATAATTAAGCACTTACGTCGGAGTTCTTCCATTTAGATGTAAACAGATGGGGTTTCCTACCTGTTTAAGGCCATTTTGGGGTATATCTTCAGTGTTTGTTTTAGACTATTCACTGAGGATATTATAAAATTGCATTAAAATTGGGTAGGAAGGCTGACGAATGAAAGGGTTACGTCAAATGACATGAGGGTTGACCAGAACACCTTCCTTACACCCTCACCCTTATTTGTGGGACATCGAGATTCAAAAAGTTTTTGACATTGCTCCTCTCTTTTTGAAAAACACGGTCGATGTATTGCTAATTTCTTGTTTATTTTTTCGGCACGGCTCCTTGGATTAAAATTTACTAACCTCTGTCAACTTTATCCTGTTATAATGAACATTGATTAAAATCTTGCACCTTACTTCTGCTCATATCCAAGCCATGGACGTCAATCCTGGGGAATAGGGGGACAAGTTCCCCACATTTTGGAAATACATTCATTGACTTAAGATTTTTACACAGTAAATTTTTGACAGAAGTGGCTATACCCCCCCCTCCCACACACACACACACACATACACACACACATACAAGCATACGCCACATTAGGTGGACTCAGTCGCAGAACCTTACTTGGTGGACATGGCTTTCCCTGCATACAAAAGTTTCGAAATTTTTCACAGTCATTACATGGAGTATATGTATGCTTTACACCTTACATTTGTTACTAAAAATACCCTGATGCTTTAAATATTAATCATTTTACAAAATGGCTTGTGTGGACTTACACATGAAAAGTTGGTTATGTTAGGACCTATGTAAGGGGACTTTACATGGTAACAACACTATGTGGACACTTAAGTGTAACAGCTGTAAGTGGACATCTGAGTGCAACAATCATTAGTGGACATCTGAGTGTAACAACCATAAGTGGACTCCCCAGTGTGACATCTTGATGTGGACATCTGAGTGTAACAACCATGAGTGGACTCTTCAGTGTGACATCTTGATGTGGACATGCATCTATGTGTAGCAATCACAAGTGGACATCTCAGTGTAACAACCATCAGTGGACTCCCCAGTATGACAAAAACACGGACATATTATTGTACCAACTAGGGAGGACCAGTGGCGTGCGCAGGAATTGTGAGGTGGGAGGGGGGCAGACAGTGAATTCCCCCAACTGACATGGAGAAAAGTAACTGGCTAAACGCAATGATAGTGACCCATAATGATTGGGGCGTAGCCACTAGGAATTTGTAAAGGGGGGGGGGGAGGGGACAAAGCCCAGTGACAGAACCTCAGTGCTCCTCGCCACCATGGGTTGCTGCTGAGTGCAAGGAAAGTGGCCCAAAGCCTTCCCAAGTTGCTGGGAATGGCACTTCCTAGGCATATTTAGGCTATTTGCCACATATAAATAGGGGAAACACTAACAAATTTGTAAAAATTAATAAAATAACAAAAATATACTCGAAGGGGCGGCTTCCTGGTGGCTTTCTCCCCCCTTCTGACCTTGGATTCTCATCTACCTAATGACCAATATAATGGTCGTCATCTCTATAAATAGATGATTTACTGTTCCTTCAGGAAATGCATCTGTTTAGTGGTTAACCTTTGGAAGCAAAGATAACTTCTAATAAGGGGCGCAAGGTTTGGCTGTTCGCTGTCCTGGGGAAGGGTCTAAAGGGAGGGGGTGTCCCCTCCTCTTTGGAAAATTTTTACGTTTGGAAGAGAGCTGAGTATCATAATGGTGCAATATTTGAAACAGTTGAAACCTACCCAGGTTTCTAAAATGGCTGATATACTTTTTGTTCAAAGGGGAGAAGGCACTACACTTTGGGTATGCATCATGCAGGAAGGAGACAGCAGGGTGTTCTAATGGTATATATTTGCTTACACAAAGTATGATTTCAAATAACCTCCACTCAGGTAGGATTTGCTTCTTTTGGAAAATAGAAAACAGGCCAACAATGATGCTAAACCAACATCATCATTATTATTACTAACACAAGTGCCAAGTGCCATTCCTGTATTTGAAGCGATTGAGGGGAGAAGAGGGTAACTACCAATCACAATAACCTATTCAGTGACATGACTTCGAAGACAAAAACAAAAAAATAAAATAAACAAATGCTCTTGGTCATCATATACATTTTATTAAACTTTCAAATGTCATTTTAAAACAGCAGCAATAAAGAAGGACAACTGCATTGGAACATCTGCTCTACTGGGTAAGCAATATGAAAATTTAAACTGAGGTAGTATAAATGAGATGACAAAGAGGTGCAATTTGTACATGCACCTTCTCCGTTATGCTTGAAAGGTACTATTCAAATGTTCTGCCTCCTAGTTCATGCTACTATAAACAAAGACACTATGGCAATATAAACTTCCTCTATCATTAAGAAAGAGTTCAGTTACCCTAAAACAATTCTTGCTGGTAGGAAATACCTTTTGCAACATGTTTATGACATAAACAATTTTCTCGCTGTTTCATGTAAGCATTTGCCCAATCATTTTAACAAGTGACGATCAGAATGCAGTTATGTACCATAGACCTTGTTTATTGAACATACTATTGAGTATTGAATTTGACACAGTCCTCTCATCTAACTCATGCCGCATTTTCCATCTCCATTTTGATACCTTCTCCCTGCAATCATCTTTTTTTTTCTTGGGCAGTTCCTTTTGTTTGACATTAATTATACAGCTGATTAATATCTTCATCTACCTTCAACTACAACTACTTTTGACTAAAGCAAATTCTGAAAGAATATTAGAATGATATATGGTAAAAAACAGTAATAACACTGCAGAATCATGAAGCTTCTACTCTTTGTAATATTTAGTTCAGAATTTTAGTTATTTCTATGTTCTGTTTCTCAACATATGATGCCTTGAAGATAGCATGTAAGTACTTGGAAATAGCATGTAAGCAAAGCACTACTTTTTACTAAGCAGTATAGAACTCTCTGGCCACCTCTTCAACCTTAAACTACCTTCTCCTCATTCAAAGTTCTCTGGAATGAAAGATCTTGCAGAATAAAGAATTAATGACAATAACTTGCATACTCAAAATAAAAAATCTTAACACTTCTCTTCCTAGCAAAAAACTTCTGGAATCTCTGACATGCTCAAAGTTCTCTCATCTAATGCATGACACATTTTCACCTTTAAAAGGTTAAAAGTTTTACACATCAGCTTTCCCAGAATAGTTTCCACTTAAGTTCAACACAATTCCTCCTCTCTTTGACTGTCCATTTTTATGTGAAAATAACTATTAACACAGCTTATAAAAGTCTTCACCAATGACTTTCAACCAGTGTTTGCAATAAGGTGCAGGATCATGGAATTCCCACATTTGTCCTCAAGATCCCCCCTCCCCGAAATGAAATGCAAGGGGGAATTCCCATTTTCAATTTTTTCACTGAAAAAATTAAAGCCCATTTACTGCTGCTCAGTTTCACACAAAACTTGGAGCAAACTAATCATCTCTGACCAACTGAACAAAACAAACTCTACAAAGTGTCCATCCATGTACACGTAATTGGCACTGAACAGAACAGAGTCGAAAACTCAACCAATTATATCTCAGCTTATGTGCACCTGCCAGTACTTATGCAGAAGAATTAAGGTACCACATTGTACAGATAAGATGATGCATATAACAACAGACCCAGGCTACGTACCCATCGCTCACCAAATTAAAATCTCCCCTTTATACTGCGAGTCCCCCCCCCCAAAAAAATGAGTGCCCCCCACCCATTCAATTCCTCAGGGCAAACGCTACTTTCAGCACAAGAATATCTGATATGGTTCAACCTTATGAATGTGGGTTTAAAATACCCTTGGTAGAAAAACTGCAAGGCCTTAAAGCTTTTCCTCTTTAGAAATGAAATCTTGAGCAGAATTTTAGCAATTGACATGTTCTGTTTCTCAAGACATGCCAGCAATGTTTTCAATATCATTCTTTTTCTCTGACATTTGGCAATTGCAATAAAGATAGTAGAAATCTCTAGCACTCTCTTACAATTCTAAAGATTATGTCTAATATATATCAGTTTTTCTGTAATGTAAAACTATAAAGCAAGAATAACGGGCAATGACAATAAATCTTGTACTAAAAATAAAAGATCCATGAAGCTTCTAATCTAAGCAATAGTTTTAACCTGGCATCTTTGACATTATACTCATGACACATTTTCATCACCTTTTTGATATCCACTCCCTGAAATTGCTCCTTTTTTTCTTGGGCAGTTTATGTTGTGTTTCACATTAATTAAATAGCTGACTAATGTCTTCAGTCTATTCTATGGCAATAAAACTGCAGAATCATGAAGCTTCTGTTCTTTAGTAATGATATTTAGCTCAGAATTTAAGGTACTTCCATGTTCTTCTTCAAGATACAAAGCCTGCAATTACTTTTTAAAATTTACTAAAACAACAATGAAGCTAGTAGCACTGTAAGTGACCCTCTTTCAATCCTTAGACTAATCTCCTTTTTTGTTCATGAAAGTCTGTAAGACTTTGAAGGATAAAGAACAGTAAAATAATTCTCATATTACAACTTGAAGAATCTTAATGCTTCTTTAGTTTAGCAATGGAATTTCTTACATCATCTTTGACATTTTGCCAAGATCTTCTATCGAATTCAGTGGATATGTTCATCACTCTTTCAATTGCACTTTTCCCTGGAACAGTTTTGAGTTCAATGAACTGTCCAAAACACCTTCCACAATGCTCTTTTTTCTTGTGATGTCCATGGCACTCGTTGGTACTGTAATTGAAGAATACATAATGATTCTATAAGTATTAAAATATAAAACTGATATGGATCTACAATCTTCTGCTACATGAAATTGGTGGTGCGAGGATTTGCCGGATAGAGTGCAACAACCGGAAGTCCCACAATGGCATGAGTCAGGTATTGTCAGCATACAAATATTTTAGCTTCTTTTTCCAAAAATTGAAAAAATGTGAGGTTTTTATTAAAGCACATATGAAAAATTTGAATTTCTATTGAAGATTTTTGGAAATATTTGTTTTATTAAGGAAGTTTACAATGTGGGATTTTCAAATTAGAATCTGCCTTGCCAAAGAGCAAAATCAAGCAGATCAACCAATTGGGAGGACTGAATGTTGTCAAGATTCCTTTTTATTGTACCCATAAAAGCTCTCCACAAAATTGGCAAACTCCCCAAAAGGGAGGAGGAGGGAAACTGTGGTGTCCTCACCTCACCCCCACCCCATTGAAATCCCTAAAAGCATGCACAGTCATGGTCTGCTTCACTTTTAAATTAACACAACCTGCTGCTCCAGTTTTCAATTTTAAAGTTAACATAACCAGAAGATATCAATCAAAATATTGCCTTGAAAAGAAACAGCTAGACTAGTCAAAACTATGTTGAACTATTCATCCTCTTGTTGAAAATACACAATTTTGATTGAGTTGCATAAATTAAAATGAAATGAGGGTCATGATACCACATTCTCTTCACTGCATTCATGGTTGCTGAAACCTTCAACTGTGAATGAGTATTAAGTTGAAACATGAACTACCTATGCCATTGCAGACTTCTACCACCATGAATACCAGGATCGATCCCCTAGAAAAAGTACTGCAGGATGGATTTCATGTGCAAATGACTGTGACTGAAGTTAGTGTGTCACCCAGTAATTCCTATGAATCTATTTGTTCCAACAAAGAAACACAATTTGTAGTAACCATGTAATATCAGAAAGCACCTCTCAATTTATTGGCCACTATAAACTGCAGTAATACAATGTCAATTTATCGTCAATACTCTGCTGTAAGTCTGACTCAATGCACAAATGTTCTGGGCAAATCATACATTTTGTATTCTTGTGTAGTAGGAGTGAATAAGGACACTCCATGAGGCTTGTATGTTGAATTAAAAAAATGCAAAAAGGCTACACCAGCATGTTAACATTGTGATGCAAGCTGTCATCAAGCTGCTAAAGGGGTAGAACCTCTGACATACTGATCACTCAACTCTGCACTCTATCTTTAGGGTTACATAATCAACAAAGACAAAGTTTCCAATTTTATCTTCTTGCATGCAGCACCGATACTGTTACAAGGTTGCATTATATTCGTAACATATTCAATGAAAATTCATGTAACAGGAATTGGTAATGATGGATAGCAATGACAGCAACTTAAAACAGTATCAATTTGAGGACAAATCATTTGTTTCTGAGTTTCATGCTCAAGTGATGTATGTATGTATTCAAGCAAAGGATTGTTTTTAGTCTACGCTCTGAACTACACTTCCGATCTCAATTATGAAACAATTTCAGGACAATCACTGACTGAGTTGCTCTTTTGACTTTAAAAATAAAGATGAAAATTACTTATCAATCATTTATGGGACAAATCCTTAGTCTTCTGGCTGAATGTTTCCTTGATAAAGTGTCAGTTAAGCACGAAAAACCCAAATATCTGTACAGAAGGGTTTTACATAATTGCCCTACGTAGACTCGTCAATCTTTATAATACCGTAATCAACGTTTAGGAACCATCTAAAAACAAGCCTCTTCTGTTATTGAGACAGTGTGAGCTCTTTCAGCTATGCAAATTTGTTCTTTCAACAGACTCTTTTAGATGTATATATTGAATATATACATCTAATAATACATGGAAATACCTCTGCTTTGAACATCTGACGCTTCCCTCTCTTCTGATTGCCTTTCATTGATCTCCCTCTTTGTCTTTCCCCAAACTGGTGTCTTCTGACTTCGCCGTCGCCTTCTTCGTTGTCGCCTTCTTCTACTTCCACATTGGGTATGTCTATACTGGGCAATGCAAGAATTATGTGATTTTTTTAGATGGATATATTGTTTTATATTCCTCTGCATTTTAGAAGCAATATGAATAAAAGAAAGGGGTCTACTATACATGTAGCACTATATTGATTTCAGAAACAAATCCTTAAATTACAGTATCTATTCATGTAGTGCTTTTTACATTTTTAATAACTATGCCTTGTTGCCTCTCTTAAAAATTTAGGCTAAGCAGCCCTTTTCACATCCCACTCCAACCCCCCCCCCTTTTTCTGTTTGGATAACCACTGACTAGTACCCTTTTGTCTCCAAAGTATCAAACCACTGCAAGTTGCAAAGAACTTGTAGAAGCAGGTAGCTGTTATTTTAAAGGAGCTGTTATTTTAAAGGAGATTGAACGGGAAGTTTTAATTTATGCTAATACTCTACGACCCACTTAATCATGAGAAGGTTATCCATGATAAGCTTTGTATTCCGCTGAAGGATTTTTTTTCCCTTTTATTCGCTGTCTTCAATTAGAAGTCAGTACCCTAGCAACTTCATTCACGTCTAGTGATCCTAGCACAAAGGGATCACTCTAAACAATGCTTCGATGTCTAGGTCGATACCGCCACCAATTAGGGGGCAGGTGCTACAAAACTAGAAACGACTGTTTAACTGAAATCAGTCAATGCCGCTTGCCCCTTCATAAGGAACAAACCTCATGCTAATGAGCTACAGAGACAGGAGTCTAAGTTTTGTCAATATAATTTGGAAGGTTTCCTGACATTTCCTAAAGTGACCAGGTATGGCATCATGCTCAAATTTTCACATACAATATTATTAATACACTCTGAGTCGCGTCACCAGGCGTCAAAAGATGTAATATATTTTTATTTCCTAGCCACTGGCAATACTATGGCAGTGGCAATAAACCCTCAGTCTTACTGTAAATGTAGCAGACGACAAATTCCTTTTGTATGAACTACTTAATCCAGTGTTAATTCTATAGAAATGCCAAGAAAGATACAATAGACAGATTATTGTCGGTAGAAACCTGGCCTCAATGCGAGCAATCTCCTTCCAAATAACAGCCTCCCTGGTAGAAGCAATTCATTTTTCTTTGTAATTTCCACCTTTGACATACACACTCTTATACCCTTCTAATTTTAGGAGTGGCCTTGGCACACTTTTTAAATCTGAAAAGCTGCATTGGTGATCTGCCCTTCTGAAAAAACCTGAAGATTTTAAATACACCCCAGCATCCCCTCCCCCCCCCCTCCCTTTAACAATCCTTGCCCTTCTCAATGCCTAACTGGTGGCCTCGTGAAAATGCTCGGATCCACACACATCAGAACTATCTAGTGGAAAAACCAAAGAATTTCATAGACCACAAACCTGACAAAGTAATAGCTATCTTGTTGTACTGCAAACTTGTCCATTGTCAATGGCACAAAGGAATTTTCCTCCTTTGACCATATTTAGTAGTGAAGATTGAAGTCTACAAAACTGCTGATGGAACTTTGATAAAGTGTCTCATGTGTGATGCCAGCCATTTTGGCTCCTATTCATTCAGGTCCATGATCTGTGAAACTGTGGCCACACACTTTCTCAGTTTTGTGCTGGTTATGAGATCTGAATGCTCAAGCCCACCATTCACTGCTGACACATGTAGAACATCACACCCTCTGAGACTCTGCAATGATTGCCCACCCATGGCAAAGACCACTTTTGGTTGATGTTCACTTCTTTGCATGTTCCAAGGAGCAAATCAATAGCATTCTTTACTTCTGAGCTGAAAAGGACTGGGGCCATATGTCCCCTCTTTGCTGATTTTTCCTAATATCAGATCTAACCTGTAACAAAGCAAAGCATATAGAAACTTTAATCACACTTCATCTCTTTTACAAAAGCTACAGTATTTCAACAAATTACATCTGCCAGGGCTAGGGACAATTCAAAGTGGTCTTGCCACATGCGGCTTATGGCAATATTGTGTAGTACAACAGAATAAAGGTAAAGTACATGTGGTCAAAATTTTATGACACCCATAGGTTTCAACGAATACTGTATTTGACATTTCCCAGATTCATTTGAAATGCTTTGGGAATGCATTGCAGGGTCCAAGGTGTGAGTCTCCACTCAGAAGTACTTGCATAGGCAAGATAGGTGTACAAAAGGCACTTTCATGTCACTAAAAGAAGTTCAGTAGAGATCCTTTGTTGCATCAACATTTTCATGGTTGCTATACATATGAATCTATGGTTTTCTGTGCACTTCTTTGGCAAATTTATACTTACACATTGTACTGCTCATATGTTAGAGGTTAGTGTGGACATCATGATAAAACATATTTTCAAGTAGCCTAAG
Organism: Holothuria leucospilota; assembly: GCA_029531755.1. Lineage (NCBI taxonomy): Eukaryota > Metazoa > Echinodermata > Holothuroidea > Aspidochirotida > Holothuriidae > Holothuria > Holothuria leucospilota. The sequence goes on from JAIZAY010000064.1 coordinate 100,296, forward strand.
TATGAACACTGCATGCTGTATGCTTTTTGTTGTGTGTTATTGTGAATGGTGTGATGAAAAATGCTAACATGAATGTACCATCACAGCAAACATGTGTGGACATTACTAAGGAAGATGTTTACACATAGTATGTTAATTATATGCTAATGTACTAACAGCTAGTGTGGACATCACAGGGCTGTAGTCAAGTCCACCAAGCTCGAGTCCAAGTTGGAGTCCAAACTGGTCCATAAGGTCAAGTCCTAGTCCAAGTCCAAGTCCGAGTCCAGTGTTCTAGAGTCCAAGTCCAAAATTGTAAAATGAGTTAATTAAGCAAAGAGTATTTTCCGGTAACTTGTCAAAAAAGCTAGCACTAAGCACAATATGCTACAAAAAGCTGACCAAACAAATAAGAAAAACCTCATGTCAAACTGAATGAAACTATATAACAAACTGATTATGTTTGCCATATAAATTAAAGACGGGTGGAAAAGATAGTTTAAACTGGTAATGTTCTACAGTGACAATTTGCTTGCATTAGGGAAAGTGCAACACAAAGTTTCTATTGCCCTCCAGAAGAAGAAATTCTAGCTCAAAATGCATGGTTTGTTTGAACAAGGCTCGTTGCTTTCTACATACACTTTTTTTCTGTTTAGTAACAGCACATTCCTTCCACAAGGCATGATTGAGCACTGAAGAGTGTCGGCAATACTCCACATCAGTGGTGCAAATCCGGGGGGGGGGGGCTAGGGGGTCTTTGCCCCCTCAAGTGAAATAGTGGGGGAAAAACCATCATTTGGCCCTCCCAAAATTTTGCATAACAATTTTAAAAATGAGACATTTTGGGCAGCAAATAGGTTATCTATGTCCTCTTAAGTGCACCAAATCACTTGATTTCCAGGGGCTTAGCACCTGCATGGACCCCAACAGGAGACCCAAGGCGGTCCATGACCGATCACGCAAATTTAAAAACCTTCATTCCTGCAGATTTCTCCCCAATATTTGAAACAGATCACCACCCTGCATAATAAAACAGTAGGTTTCTCTAATCAAATACAACTATGAAGCGAGATTAGCATGATATAGCCCTTGAACTGAGCTATATGTTTACATTAACACTTCTCTGCCATATGGTGGACCCTCTTTACTAAATGTATAAATGTACCCAAGAACATTACCTCTGAATTTGCTCCTTTAAACAGTCTTCCTGGAGCTTCTGAGACCCCTGGACTCCCACCGGGGCTTTGCCCCTGGACCCCACCAGGGGCCCTAAGGAGGGCCCCTAGACCCCACACATTGTGAGCTTCACGCTTTGCGCTCACAGTGCACGCTGTGCTTGCACAGTTTCAAATTTATGCGTACACTTTATGCATGTTACCCCCCCCCCCCACCCACTCTCAAAGAGAGATTTGTGCCCCTGCTCCACATGGTCAAAAGTAGCAAAAATATTTACAAGTCACGCATGTGCAAAAGACCCTTATACACCAATCTGCAATACAATTTGTGAGCTTTAGGTGTAAATTGTTTCTCTGTGATGTAATTTTTTTCAGCATGTCTTGGCCCTTTTGCCATTGCCAAACGTATAGCACATACGTGGACTGAATCCTGGGAATAATTTTACTGGATTTCTGTGTATGATATTGTGTGAAAATGGGAAGATTTTCTCTCCTCCCCATGAGCAGTGTGGACATGCTACTGAGAGCATATGTCTAGCTCATGCTATGGTTGCAATGTCATTAATTAGGACCACTCTGGCTGAAGATGTGTTAGGTAAAAATTAAGCTTGATCTTTAAAATGTTGTCTTAAGTTACTTGGTGTCTTTTTACACATATTTCAGGATGTGTTTATTAATAATTGGGATAAATACAGGGTGCACTCATCTCAAATAAAAGCTGAGACCTCCAATGATGTCATCTCAGAGACAACAGACCTTGGCCTCGGTCTCGGTCTGCTCAGACACTGTGGTGGCACGTACTATCCTCACATTTGAGACTGGGCACTCTCGCATTTCGTTTCGCTTTATTTATTTGTTTTCCACAACATGTTATTTCAGTATTGTACAGAATAATTTCAAATTCAAAAATCCATAAACATGATGTGAATGAAGTAAGCTAAAAAACCCCCTAGGGGTTTGTCGGGAGCTTACTCCCTGAGTAAACAAACAAGGAAGACGAAGGCACAATAACTGCACAAAAGACAACAAAAAAAAAACAAAAACATTTATTCCCTACATAAAGTTATCTAGCTGCTATGGCACGTACATCAAACAATGTGTGTCCTTCTTTCATTTAACAGTATACTCTGGTGAGGAAAATAAGGGTTTCTATGCAAAGAGCATTGGACTTACCAGAGAACACCCCACTGTCAAGTTCTGGCCTGCAATAGAAACAGCAAATTTTACTGTAAATTTTACAACATGGCTAATGCTTATTCACTTTACAAGTATGACTGCAGTTTCAGTATATTTGGAAGCAGCTATATGCTACAAGTCAAATTTCAACACGGTTTTTTTACTAACAGACAGTATACTCTCTGTATTAAAGATGATCTGTCGACTCACAAAAATGCAATAAAAACGTATGCCTGATCTTGGATGACGTAGTAGCTCACCGTCTTGACTTGGATTGCCAACCGATTCGATACAATATCGATAATGAAACCAATCGGTTCGCAATCCAAGTCAAGACAAGTGAATGCTTTGGCTTCTGCACCTTCTCTACCATTTTCTTGTGAGACCACATATCATCTTTAAAAAAACACCATGTTAAAATTTGACTTGTAGCGTAATTACACAGCCTGTCCTTTGTCATATTGTTGCCATTTACCATTGCCATTAAGAATGGTTAATACCCATGCAAGGTTTCATTAATTATATAACCTCTGCTTAGGGGTACACTTTGTCTATTCTTTTGTTATCGGGACTTTAACACCACTATGCAGCTTGGACATTTACTTTTGCATTGTATGTTCTACAACATACTGTATGAGTGTACTGAAATTACTGTTAGTACATTTGAAATCAGCACTTAGTTTATAAATTAATTCAACAGACAGTTATACTAAAGTGTAGTGTTACTGAGCAATTGAATGAAAGAATTTTCACATTACCCTTCATCACAGTGAGGTGAACCTGAGGCAAAGCATGTATGATCAGCCTGAAGTAAAGGGACTAATTGGTATCTCACCTTTGTTTAAGGTCCTGTAAGCCAGTTTGAGTGTTTCGAACAAATTAAATACACACTCAAACTACTGTACTAACGAAGTACTAATAACCATGCAACACACTTATTCATAAAGTGCATGATGAAGAGACCTTATGCATATGAATGATATGATGTCACAAAAATCGCCCTTCTTTGTAAGCAAAATGAACCAACACCAACAAATGCTGACAGCAATTGTCAACCAATCGAACATGCGCATAGTTGCTACATGTGTGTGGGGATTTTACTGCGTGCAGCTACGTTCATTATTTATACCTCCAAACATGACATCAGTGTGACATAAGGCCTATAGGCATGCTTAAGCTTAGATGAAACACTGACTAGTATACACTATACCGTAGTACAAATTAGTAATAGGCCTAGGTACAACAACTGAGATAAAAAAAAACCATGCCCAAAAGTTATGTTACTTTAATAGTAAGGCACACATATTGCTAGGTGACCTGGTTGGTGTACTGTACCTGACTTCCAGCAGTTTGGACTTATAGACTGCTAATGGGTGTGAGCTTAAATCCTGGCAATTATTGTTCCCTTCGGAAGGTCCTCTACCCAGCAACTCCACAGGCATACTTCACACTCCAGACTTAATTTGGCATCATGATGTGGTCATACAACTCTGAAACTGTCCCCTCCTAACCTCCCTTTTGGAAAGGGATCTTTGCCATTCTTGTTCCTTGCAACCCCTCAGATAAGTGTTGGATGACTAGGTTGTACATGTTTGCATATATACACTACCAAAAACGATATTCAAAGTCCTTAATTTCTGTTAATCCCAAAGGTAGTGGAGGTCTATTTTCCAAGTACCCTTTCTACTTACAAAACTGTTTTATATGTGGGCATAAAAAAATATTTAAGAAAGATGCATCCCTTCCTTTGTACCTCACAAATGCAACCACTAAATTAAGTGTGGTAAACTAAGCAGTCTAATGATGAGGTTAAGTCAAATTCATCATAAATTTTAGGCCTGAATTTTGCGTATGTATCATAGCTGTCATTCCCCTAAGCCAGCGTACATATCTGTGTCATAATACAGGCATATGGATCAATTAATTAAATTATCCACAAGTTTGAACTAATTGGAACAGCACCACTATAATGGTATTCATATTAGCTAGTGTACTATTCAATATGTACAAAAATTTGGTCTAAAATGCACTTTTGAAGCAAAATACAGCTTTAAAGGTCCAGTTGCTATGTCCTTTTAAGGCCAGTCTCAGGCTGCAACAGTATTTTGTTACTGCATCCATTCCCAGCATAAACATGTACTTAAGTATGCTTCATTGTAGTTGATAGGCTAAATGCTACATAGTATGTGTTAGGCCTTTATTGCACAGTGTTGGGTATAGGCATATAGCCTACACTTTTAGGCTTAGGCTAAACCTGTGTAGGCCTAAACAAGAAAGTATCATCAGATAACCTTCTGATAGGTGTAAAAGATTAGTACCAATAAAAGTCATTTTTGTAGTTACTGTAGGCCTAGAGAAGAATCTTGGGTACATGTGCTCTTACCTGTGTACAGTTCACCAACTTGCCTGTCACTAATGTGGGGCCACAGTACTTAGCTGGTTAATGGCTGATGTCCACTGAAGCTCTACATGTCCGCCTAACCAGTAACCACACATACAGTACGGTACTGTATGTATGTCCACACATACATGCATGTCCACAGAAGATAAAGCATGTCTAGGATTGAGTCCGATACACATACACCCCATACTCAAAGTGGGGGCGGTAGAGCACATTGATGATACACACTTCCACTTCTATACCTTACTAGGTGGACTTCTGTAGAAATATTACTAAAGTGCTTTAAGAAAAAAAATAGGTATTTTAAGAGCATTTTACTTATGTGGACAGGTGTATGTCCACACAAATTTTTGTGTCCACACAGGTAGCTCTGTTGACTTGTCTATGTCCACCTTGCAAGACCCATGCTCACACATTCGAGTAAAGATTGACGCTACTGCCGGATCCAAACCATCAAGCAAGCAAGCCGCCAGACGTTAAACTTTTAATTATCCTTACAAAAAAATTGTGTGGCAAAAGTTCCAATACCACACGTGAAATACTGTGTCGAATTGTGCAAAACTATGGTACGGTGAGGAGAGGCGTGAAATGTCTGTGATTTTTTGCGTGACAATGTGTGTCATTAATAAACAGTTGACACACTTTTCCAAAGTGCCGTGCGTTGACCAGCATTTTCACAGTTTGGACATGAGGCAATGTGTGGAAAACCAAAAATCACGCTTTGACACATGTAACAGGAGGCAAACTGGGGTAAAGTAGGCAAAGTGTGGAGATGTGTGGAGAAGTGTGGCGCTGAGTAAAGTAAATTCAATAGTTCGATTTCGTTCATTGGCCTTGTTTGCCACACTTTGCCCTGGTTTGCCCCATGTGTCAACTTGAGACAGTTTTCCCCACTTTGACCCAGATTTCAAGGTGTGACAATCTCTTGCAGGGAAAAGCGTGGTCCTGTGTGTCAGATTGGTTCCAATACCACATGTGTCACCACGCATATTCTTTTTTCCTTATGTATTTTCATATGCTCTGCCACACGTGATTACGTGTGTTCACATGTGGCATGCCACACTTTTTTTGTAGGGGATATCCTTCGCGAAGGTCAAAGAACCTCAGTCTCACTCTCTTGGGCACTCGATCGTTATTGACATGCACTCGTTATTTATAAGTGAAAGTTAAAAGAGTACCGATATACTTGCCGTGGTGGAAATAGCTGCAGTAGTTAAACGTATCACAACACTTAAATCCGGTTTTATACTTCCAATTTGTTTAAATAAGAACCATATTCGGCCATCCTTTACTTTTTCGGGCCAATCACGGACATAGCTCAGAGATGAACTTTGATAACTTAAAGCGATATAGCGGCTACACTGAAGTATGAATCGTCCTTCAGACCATATAGCGATGGTGTGCAGAACGGTCAATTCATTGAAAAATATAACATGCATTACTATAAGGTCAAAAAATCCTGAAAAGTTGAACAAATTGTCAGACTGAGTTCACACACGGAGCTAGTACCCCATACGCTTTATTTCTTAACATAACTTCCAGGGGCGGGATTTGATGTCAGAGTGTGGAGGGGGGGGGGTTGAAATACCAAGATGCGAGAAAAGCTCCCTTGAGGGGTTGGGAAACAGGGATCTCCATAGGGCCCCTGTAGGGTCCAGGGGAAAGCCCCCCCCCCAAGTACTTATGTTCTTAAAGGATAAAAACTATAAGAATGAAGCATTTGGTTGTTTTTAAACCCCATCAAATATGCACCAACAGGTAACAAAAGTCACATTTTTAGCCTTACTTAGAATAACAGGTCATTTTTATGATGAAGAGGCTTTAGCTTTTGAACGGTTGCAATGATAATAGAAGAGTTTATACTACGCTATGGAACACGCAGGATGTTCTCTAAAAAGAAGAAAAACGAAGCAATATTTAAAACTGAAGTGGGCGATTCGCGCCGAAGAAAAAAAGCGTTGTGTAAGACATTTTGTCGTATTTTAAATACAATATTAGAAATTACGCAAACGATTCTCTTACTTTCCCCTGTTGCAACTTCTTTTCTTTATGTTTCAGCTGTAAATGATCTGGGACAAGGGAGCCATCAAAGTTCTTATAACTGTGAAAACAAAATAATTTCAAACAATTAAGTTCAAGTATAATTTTGTCGAGACAATCAAAGTTTGAGGGTTATTGGTTATATAATACTTTCAAAAATCAATGAAATGAGACATGGTAATGTGCTTCCACAGTGGAAATAACATGGAAGCAATTATATTAGATGCTGCATCTAAGGGCAGCGATACCAAACTAGGCGTGAAGCCGGAGACTGGAGATCGCAGGTCCTCCCGAGAATTTAATATGATGGCTTTTGCGGCCATTCCGGACCATATATAATGTCCCTTGTCCCTAAGGTATAATTTCAAATGCTAATGATATATTATATTGATTGAAAACTTAAGATAGTATCGTCTATCAATTTTATTAGGATGGTGGTAGTTGGTGATCAGCGGGAGAGGTTGCAAGGGTTTTGACACCCATTTGAGTTCACTTATAAGCGTAGGCCTACTGCTTTTTAATGTCTGACATCTCAGGGCCCTGTTTCATAAAGAATTGCGATCGATCTTAAGTTTGACCTGCGCGATTATCCTGTTTGAAATCAAACTTTAGGTCGATCGAAATCCTTTAAAAGTACAGGGCGCTACATCCCAGCTGTTTATTGACGGACTGCATGGTCAACTGGTTACAGCATCCGACTTGCAGTGGAAAGATCTGGGGTTCGACTCCTGGCCGGGTCATACCAAAGACTTTAACTGGACCACCAATGGTGGAAACTTCGACTTCGACGGATTCAGGATTTCAAGCACTAAAGGGAGGGGACTAACTACATAAGGGCAAATTATGCAGCTACGCAAACGCCAATTGTACGAAGCCTCGAAAGAGGGAGTGGGGTGGTCTAAGAAAAAAAACTTGAAATTAATGCACTTGATTGGTATTTCTGACATGACAATTAAAATAACACCACATATTGTCAAGCAGCTTAAGGACCGTCTAAAAAGGTGCTGTCAAAAAAGCGACGGCCGCTACAGACGGAAAAGCCCCATCTGGATCTGTGTCTCAGTGTAAGTGTTGACAAAGGCGTAGCCAGGAATTTGTCAAGGGGGCGAAGCGCATAGACAGACTCTCAGCGCTCCGCGCCACCATGGGTTGGCGCGGAGCGCCAGAACATTTTGGCCCAAAATGCTTCCCAGATCGCTGGAAATGGCACTTCCAAGGCCTTTTTACCGCATGTAAAAAGGAAAAACATAAGCAATATCGTAAATATAACTTTAAAAAATACCAAAATATGCTCGGAGGGCTGCTGGGGCCTGAGTGTTGATAATTTTTATTTAATTCCTGTTTTGAGAGTAGAAATTCACACTGATTGAACTGTTAAGAAATGTTAATGTTATATTTTCTTCGCTTTTTCAAGTTTTTGATATTCCAGGGGGAGGGGGCAAGTGCCCCCTTGCCCCCCTCAGGACGCCTATGTCCATAAGGGCAAATTCTGCAGCAACGAGTCCCAATTGTACGAAGCCTCGAAAGAGGGAGTGGAAAAAACTCGAGTCTAAAGGAAAAAACTCGAAATATATGCACTTAATTGGTATTTCTGACATCTGGCAATTAAAATGAACACCACATATTGTCAAGCAGCTTTAGGACCGTCTTAAAAAGATGGTGTCGAAAAAGGGACCAGCTACAATCGGGAAAGCCCCCTCTGGATCAGCGTCTCAGTGTAAGTGCAATTTTGGTAAATAAACATATTGGATGGTGACTGGACAACATTCGAAAACGGGGCAATATATTTTCAACATGGAAACTTTCGCTTGGACAATCCACCCAATACGCCTACATGCGAAAACACTACTTGTCAACAGCCATATACTGCCCTCCAATGGCATCTCACTCAAGCTGATTTCTTAACAAGAGAAGGGTTGATCTTTGGGTAGTGATTTTTCCGGCAGTCCAAAATCCTTGGTTTATTAAAAATATGTGTATCTTTTGTAATTGCTGATTCGATTGTGTAAATTACATACTGAAAGAAAAATTACACTCAAATGTCGTGAAAATCCTATATTTTAAATCGATACAGCACTTTTAATTGTTTTGGAAGAAAAGAAGACAAATTCATTTCAAATTTTCTCCAATATACTTCCATGAAATGAAATGATATTTGCAGAGAAGATTACTGACAAGATTTTATAGCAACTGGCACCAGTTAATTTTTTTTATTTTTGTTCCAATCAGGAGTAAATACTGCCAACGCAGAACGGTCTATTTTGAATTCATCAACATCATTTCTCGTGATATCGATTATTCCTGAAGAAGATATGAACATGGGCGACCCATAAACTAGTGTGCAAACTTTCGGGCACAAATATCAAAATCCCTGGGGGAAGATAGGTTTTATGGCCAAATATTGAAAAATAACATATAGAGACGTCATATAACCATCGATCAACACAAAATTTTAGTGGTAACATTTACGTAACACGTTACACATCCTCTCTAAATTTCAGATCCATAGCTTACAAAACGGCCAAGAAAACGCAATTCAAAGAAAAATCTCTGAACGCTTTGCCAAAAACAGCTGTGGCGTTCGCATTACTTCGACTAGAAGTCTCCTAGTCGAAGCAAAAATGGAACCTACTGCCATTGTGTTTGATGCTCAGCATAAGCAATGGAGTAGGAAAAACAAACCAGTGAGCCACAACTGGAGAAAAAGGCCATGGCCGGCTTGACTTAAACCAATTGGTTAGAAACTGAGCCGTGAAACCTTATCTAACCCTAACCCAGCTGTTTTTTACATTGCCGTTCACTCACGTGTCTGAATTGTCAATCAAACTGCTAATCTCGTGCCACGATGCAAGCTTCTATGTAACGCGTTAGACATGTTTGTTTACTTTGACAGGAAACTCATCTATTGTTCAATTAAAATAGTTGGCTTGTTGTTTGTGCGGGAAATCCCCGGTAACAAAACTATATTATACAAACAATAATTGGCATGGTAATCAATTTTAATATAATTTTTTCTAATGGAAGTGTTTGCCTTGTTGTAACCGTTACCTATTGAGGTCTCCCTCATTTTTTAGTTGTATAATTTAATATATGTCATCATAGATTTAAAATTTTTACTAAACACCACCTCTAATATATGTAGACTGTGTATTCTTCGAGATATATTTAGATATGGCGACGGTTATCTTAATTTTCTACAAACCCCAAAAACAATAATACTGGCCTTTTCAGGTGAAATCATGACCTTTTTTTGAACTTTTCCTGAGAATTGTGATTATAATAAGGTAACTTCAATACACTGCGTACCATCGGAGTGGCGTTTCATTACAACTCAAATATTCACGTTTGTCCTAAAGAAAACTACAACCAAGGCGTTTACCTTCAGTGGTTCACTAAATTTAGTGCTGAGTAGCTTTAATAATGTAATAATGTAAAGCATGACTTTTTTAGCAATATTCCAATATTTCATAATTTAAACTCCAGTTAGACCACCAACAGAACATGACCTTTTTAGCAATATTCCAATATTTCATAATTTAAACTCCAGTTAGACCACCAACAGCAAAAAAAAAAAAAATTGGAATATTTCCCCTTTGTAATGTTTACATTATTTTCTAATTGTCTTCTAAAGCTAGACTTTCCTTATAGTGGAAAACGATTTCTGCCATTACCTGTGGCCACCCATGCACACAGTCCAAGCACAGAATAAAGATTTACTTGGGGCGGGGGCATCAGAATACGGGGTTGCTAACATGATTTCTTTAGTGGAATTTACGATTAAGGTCAACAAACATATTTAAAAGAAAACCAAGGGGAGGGGGTGGTAATGGAGCCAGTGACTGAACTCTTCAGAACTAGTTCTGAAGAGTTCAATAGTAGGTTTAAAGGACGCACTGTTACGTATGCTTCACATCTGATATGTTGTGGACGGAAATGAACCAGAGTCTTGAACAAGGCTAATGATGATAGTGCCGAATCACGTATGGCATGTGACCACCAACCCTCCAATCAAATGTAGGGAAATTAATAAGGTGTTATGTAATGTCAATCTTTCTGATGTCACTCTTTTCTTACTCGGTTTTTGGTCTTTTCATGGGTGATGGGCGAGGGGTCATTGTTCTTCTTTATTTTTTATCTTTTTTTTTTGCACCTGGTGCTAAAATGTGATCACTAATTTTCTGATTCATAGTGAATTTACAAGGTCTCTTCTTACAACACATTGTGCAAGAAAACAGTATTTTCCAAGGTCATGTAAACATTTTAATTAAAAAGAATACAAAAACAGGTTATGTTAGCTGTACCCTTGACTTGGTTGTACAAGAAGGACATCATAAACTATTACACAAATGAGTAGGCCTATTTCAAGTTAGGCCTAAGTCAATAAAGTTCAACATTTTATACTACAGCAGCAAATATCCTATGAGATAAGAGTTGAATGGAGGACAATCGTTTGCCAACCTTTGACAGAAACATCTTTGTAATTGCCGACTAAAGGCAATCTTTTACGGGAAACTTTGGTCAATCATCTGGACAATTAATTTGTTTTAATGACGTCATCTTGTGAGAAAAATACATCACGTGTAACAAGTGCAACTGTCTGCACTTTTCTGAAAGAATGGTCTAATGAACTTGTAGCCGCAAACAAGGCCCACGACGTAACAAAACTTGACACAGAAAATCAGAGTCACCGATCAGTTTTGTCACATCAGAGTTATCTTTGCCACCCCACTCCCTTTTAACTAGATGTTTTTGGTCATGTGGGCTTTGAATATGCATCTGTAAGACTGGTGGACAACGTTACTAACCTGATATTTTGTATTCTATTTACAGCGTTCTGCCAAGCACGGTGGTGGAGTGATGACAGACGAAGACTACCAGAGAGAGGTAAGGTCAACTAAGTAAACGTACTATTTGATCAACTCACGCTCATTTCTTTAACTCTTACTCAGGTTTGACTCTATAGGTGCAAGCTGTTAGGTAAGAAGAAGGGATATCTTTGATGATATCCGGTAAGCTAGTAGAATCGACAATAGATGACAAAGATCAAAAACAGTACATAAGAAAACGACGTTTAAAACTTTTTTTTTTACTACTTGGACCATGAATTCGTATCACATTGACATTAGTTATATGGGGATTTTGTGAATAAAGCCTACTTTTCAGTTTTGTTAAGTGCTTCATTTTAAAATAATTCTTCGCCAAAGACGTGAGATCAGTTCAATCGGGGAGTTGCAAAGGATTCAATTAGCCCCCAGTAATGGCCTTTGTATGAATCACCCAATCAGTGGTTTGAGTGATCCGGACGAACGCCCATGCTCTTGAAATCGAATTCCCTTGTCAATATGTTTGTATATTCAAACATGTGTTATCACAATAGACATAGAAAAGTGATACTCAGTCCCCAAACCTGAGGTTTTTCAAAAACTTATTGGATTACAATGCTTCGACTTTTTTCTACATACAAAGAGAGATTATTTGTACGGTTTTTTTTTCTTTTTTTTTTCACCCATTAGCGCAATCAGGGCGTGGCGCGATTAGGGCGGATCCAGGTGTGTGTGTGTGGGTGTGTGTAGGGTAAATAGACAAATTTGCCCCCATAGCCCGCTCGACGAACCTTCCTCATTTGGGAAATGCAACTAAATTCCAAAACATTGAATGGCAGGATTTAGATGCAGTGTCACTCACTGGTATTGAAAACATTCAGTCCGGAGTCAGGGGGTATTTTGAAAAAGAAAACCTTTTCGGCAAACTAGACACACTTGTACTTGCAGGCAAACACCGATCGAATAGGGAGAAGATATTACATAATATCACCTCCCTGGATCGAATCCCTGAAAATAATGAGAAATAAAGATGCAGAGCGAAAATAATCAAGCCAACTGATGTCTAGAACAAATATATGTTGTGTGAGGTACCAAAACGGGGAAATTTGTGTATCTAAGACCGTCGTTTGCTAAGGTGACATACACACATTTTTCGATACACCTGTGTCACTGAATGGCGGCCATGTTACTTCGAGCAGAAACGTTTTGCTGCCAAAATTTTACCAACTTTACACACTATGCGACTTGCAGCCGGAAGGTCTAGGGTTCAAATCCTGGCCGGGTCATATCAAAGACTTTTAAAATGGAACCTACTGCCTTTGTGCTTGGTGCTCAGCATAAACAATGGAGTAGGGAAAACAAGCCAGTGAGCCACAACTCGAAAAAAGGCCGTGGTCGTCTCGACTTGAACCAGTTGGTTGGAAACTGGGACGTTAAACCTCATCTAACTAACTAACTTTACACACTATGCGAGAAACAGATCTTCCCGATTGCTGCTCGGTACGACATTTCTAGTTCTATTCTAGTTTTGGGCCTTTGCGAATGTGCAGCTAGACCTAAGACGTTCAAACGAATTTGTGTGAGAGATTCGCCTGTTAACATGCGAGGACTTTCAAATATTTGGTCGTCTCTCCAATGACATGTCTGGCCTGCGTAACGGCTTTTACTTCTAAAACTATTTAAACGGGACCACACTAGTATTTGAACAAAGATAGAGTTAACAACATTGCCTAGGCCCTAAGGGCTTAATCATGTCCAAAATAAAGACTGTCTGATTGTTCCAATTGGACGTTTCCTTCATATTGTTACACTGTTAAAGGGGACAAGCAGTCCCCCTAGTTTATTTTCAGACATCAGTTAAATCTAACAAATCTTCGTAATCGTCCTCTTATTTCCCTCACAAGTATCATTCATTATGTTTATGAACAAAAATATAGAATGTTAAAGATTAACCAAGTAGTTATTTGCTTGAATTTACCAAATAATTAACAAAGAGATTGTCACATGATCGAAAGGCATATACTAATTCAAATAAGGGTGATGGCATTATCCTTTTAAGTTTGTGCCCCTACCCTGCTGGTAACATACACAAGTTTTGACAGAAGAATGGACAATAAATGACAAAGATAAAAAAACATGAAATGAAACGACTTTAAAGCTAAGTTTTTACGACTTGAACCTTGAATTTGTATCACATAGACATTAATTATGTCGGGATTTTGTGAATAAAACCTTCTCTTTTTTGTTAAATACTCCATTTTAAAATAATTCTTTACCATGGACGTGAGATCAGTTCAATCAGGGAGTTGAAAATGATTCAATTAGCCCCTGTAATGGCCTTTGTATTAATCACCCCCGAATAGGCGGTGGTTCGAGTGATTCGGACCAACGCCTACGTTTTTGAAATCGAATCCCTTTTTCAATGTGGTTATATATTCTAACATGTGCTATTACAATAGACTTAGCATAGTGATAGTCTGTCCCAAAACCTGAGGTTTTTCAAGAGCTCATCGGAATGATATTGCTTCGAATTTTTTCGTCATACAAAGGGAGATTATTTGTAAGACCTATGCTTCTTTTTGCACCCATTAGTGCAATCAGGACGAATTTAGGTGTGGGCGCGCGTGTGTAGGGAGGTAGAGTATATATTAGTCAAATTTTCCCCCATAGCCCACACGAAGAACCTTCCTTATTTTAGAAATGTAACTTAATTCCAAAATATGGAATCGCAGGGTTTGGATGCAATGTCACTCACAAGTATTGAAAAGGTTCAGTCCGGAAGTCAGGGGGTACTTTGGTAAAACTTTTTTTTCGGAAAACTAGGCACACTTGTACTTGCAGGCAAGCATCGATCGCATCCCCTGAAAATGGTGTGAAATAAAGATGCAGAGCTATATAAGATAACCGCGTCAACTGATGTCTTCAACAAATAAATATTGTGTGAGATGCAAAAACGGGGAAATGAGTGTTTCTAAGACCCCCGGCTGCTTAGGTGAAATAACACACACTTTTCTTTCTACCTCTGTCACTGAATGGCCGTTATATTTAGTTTTCCGAGCAGAAACGTTCTGCTGCCAAGTATTTACCAACCTTACACACTATGTGAGTAATAAATTTTCCCATGCCTGCCCGGTACAACATTTCTAGTTCCACCCGGGTTTGGGGCTTTTGCTCATGCGCAGCTAAAAGCAAGACGTTCGAACGAATTTGTGTAACATATTCGCCTGTCAAACATGAGGGTATTTTCAAATATTTGGTCGCCTTTCCAATGTCATACGGTATCTAGCCTGCGTAACGACTTTTATTTCTGAAACTATGGAGATCACTCTAGTATTTGGACAAGAATAGAGTTAACAAAAAGTAACAGACTTGCCATCCTTTAGAGACTGTCTGATTGTTCCAAATGGACGTTTTCTTCATATTGTAACACCGTTAAAGGGAATAAGCAGTCCCCTAGTTTATTTTTACAAATCTAACAAATCTTCGTAATCTTCCTCTTATTTCCCTCACAAGTATCATTCATTATGTTTATGAACAAAAATATAGAATCATGTTAAAGATAAACCAAGCAGTTATAGCCTACTGCTTGAAATTACCAAATAATTAACAGAAATATTGTCACAAGATTGAAAAGTACACTAATTGAAATTGGGGTGACGGCATTTTTCTTTTAAGTTGAAAGAAACCAGAAAACGGTAAAAATGCCAATTCATAGAAAAGTCAAAATAACTGCATGGCAAACGAAGTGTGCTTGTATTGTCGGAGTTATCGTGTTCAAATCCTTACATATTACACCGAAAAAAATCATACGCCATGATGCCACACAAAAGAAGTCACAAAACCACATGACAAAATAAACAATTCCAACATTGTTAGCTAATTGTTTTGATTAATTACGCACCTTAAGATGACGTTCCGCTTGGACAGGCTACATAACATTTACTATTGATATTAATTCCAAGTGGCGGCAGGAGAAGGGTGAGTGAGATGTATCTCTTATCAGAATTGGGTGGTTAGGGAAAACAAATCTACCCAAACAGAAAGCAACATTACAACATGGTGAAAAGACGAGATAATTTTGCAAGAGGAATTCCTGCAATGTAAAATGGAATCAAAGCGCGGGCTTTCTTGTACATACTTAACCGGGGACCCACACCCAGTTCATTTAGCTCACAAGGTCCTTTGATGACACATAAAAAAAAGGTGAAACAAACCTTACAACTGATTTACATCTTTATTCTGCCATCCCTGACGTCGACCATTCATTACAGATTTCGTCGGCTTGAACTCTGAACATTTACACTTTGACCTTGGTTTCCGAATCCAGCGGTTTAGAGACGTTTTTTTGTGGTTAACCTCATGACACTGGACATCAATCTTCAAAAGATTTTTAAGAATCGATTTGTATTTCCACGTATGATGTGACTAGAATTGGATTCAGTCGCTGAATTAGTTATCAAATGAATCTTGAACCAAGGAAATCAGTTCAGATTTAGTGGAGTTATGCAAGGAAATAAAATTCAACAATCTGTCAAAATAAAATTCAATAATCTGTCAACTAATTGATATTTGAGACAAAAACATATCAAATAGGTACTACATGTTCCGAAATTAACGGACAACGTGCTTATCATTGCAGACGAGCATTGTATCTTGATATTTTCAGCCATGAGGTGCACCCGGCCTAGTCTTTGTTCGGGCTGTGAATACGTGGTAGAAATACCAAGGTCAGTTTGTTGTTTGCGGTTTTCTATCATTAAAAAAATGTCCAAGTCGTGACGCTATCGGCCATGGGCGGCTCTTAGAAATTTTGTATGGGGGAGGGGCAAACTCAAGTCCGTATTCAGGGAAGTTTGGAAGACCCCACCCCACCCGGCAATATTAATGGTCAGCTCCGGATAGTACAGTGGGAGTATGGTTATTATTATTTGTTACAGCGATGCCCCATGTGGTTTTCAAGAGCTCTTCAAAAACCATTTCAGGCAGTCAGTCATGAGCTTTAAAAATAAAATACAACCATATCAACCGATCGCTACTCCATGGGGGGGGGGGAGGCAGGTGGAATGGGCAAAGCGGCTTGATCCATTTGTATAAAATAAGCCCCACCTTTGAATATTTTGTTCTTTCTTTCATTGTGTTACAATATGTTTCAGCTTTGCCAAGAAGCCATAAAATGTTGGTTTTGTGGATTTTTTGTTCTTAAACTAAAGAAAATTTCGAGCACTGAAGACACTTGAAAACGATGAAATGATAGCACTAGTTTGGATCTCAGTACCGTTCCGAAACGAAAATGTTTTAAAGGGGGAGGGGAATTCCCCTAACTCAGAACGACTCCTCATCCTATATACAGATAGCTAGGCCAAAGAGTCTCACTACACTGAGCTTAGATTGACTGTTTGGTGTTTATTTTAAATCAACTGAAACGGTATACTTTAGCACAGAGGTGGAGAACATTTTGCTTATAACATGCCATTTGACATTCATAAGACCGCTCGTGGGCCAACGGCGCTGTCAATTTGGACAAGGGAAGGGAAAGCTCTCCTTCTATGGGAAACAAAATAGTTTCACAGGCTGCATGCCCGTTACAACTTTTTGTAGACAGATAACTAAGCTAATCTGGCCAGGTAACACCCGGGCAAACTGCTTTTAGTCGCGGATGATAATCAACTCGACTAATGGGTTGCACTGTGTATCTAATGACCCCGAAAGCTCTCATTTTGATAGGAAGGATTAAGCTCTTTCAACGAGATCTGTAAGATATTGATGATAATTGACAAGTCAGTAATTCTTTACCGCAATCTGGAATTAAATGCATATCACAGTCGCTTTTGAGGGCAATGGCATGTAACACTGACTCAACACCATTTCAACTCTGGCTCAGTGATTCGTAAACCTTTCCCCCTGTTCCCCCTTTCAAAGTCGCCACCCAGACATCCCCCTTCCACAGTCCCCACCCAGGAATTTCCCTTTTAGTGGGAGATATGGTTACCGAAATTGGTTTTGACCATACTTCAGATTCGACACAGAGAAGAAAATGCTTGGGAAAGATGTAGTAATTTTCTGCATGAGTGTAACGGTTCAAAAGAAGAACAAAGAAGAAACAATCGAAAAATCTGTGGCTTAGCTACGTTATCACCGGCCTATACCCAGTGAAACAGGTAGTACCCAGATGTGGGCCCAGCGGGCTAAGTATATGGGTGCTAGGGGTGTAGCTAGGGTGAAATTTTTAGGGGGGCCGAGGCATCAATCGCCGGCCTTAATTCTTAACTAAGCTAATCTGGTCAGGTGACACCCGGGCAAACTGCTTTTAGTCGTGGATGATAATCAACTTGGCTAATGGGTTGTACTGTGTATCTAATGACCCCGAAAGCTCTGAAGTGTCTGTAAAATTATGGGCATTTAACTTCATCATTATACCGTTACCCTCTGTAAATGACATTATGATGCCTAAGCTAATCAGATCACAAATATCACAGCATTATCATTTGTTTTGATAACCTTAGCTCGCACTAATGGTAGGTCCATTTGTTACGTCTGAAGTACATATAGCAGCGAACAAGCAACTAAGAAAACGCGCGCGAAGCGCCCCGAAAACAATGTCGTTTTGAAAGCACTTTATTAACGTTTAACCTTCGCATTGCATTGGAAAGTTATTCACTTCTTTAATTTTAAACCGAGTCAAAAAAGGAGGGCCTAACCCATCTCGAATTATATGTTTTATGTATTTATTATTTTTTTTTTTTTTTGGAAAATTGAAGACAGTGCTTTGCAAACTTTGGGGGGGGGGGGAGTGCCCCCGAGCCCCTATGGCGAGCCGCTAATGCTATCGGCCAAGTTATGACGCCCAGTTTCAAGGGGCAGATTTTCTAATGTCTTGAGGGGGACAAATATATTTCAAGAAGAGAGCATTTATTTGTTTTAATGTTCCGAACACCTTCCTCTACGTATCCTATAGGTAACCTACGGAAATTTTGTTGAGGATCAGTACTTATCCATAATCGCATAGTCTCGGCAGGGGGCTGTTATCCGAATAACAGCTCCCAGGTCGCGGTGCACTTTTATTTGCCGTACAATACAGTAAACAATTTGGCCATTTCATAATGTATGTTGAGTGGATACAATACACCGCATGCTATCCCTACAAGAGGACAACCGTACTCCCTGTTCTTCATTTTTGCTTACAATAAAGTTATACAGTCACTCTTCTATGTGTACTATGACTATATTTTGCTGTAAAGACACTAAGTCTAAATTATATAGGCTGCTATGATGTGCAAAAGGTTAGTATAGTGTTAATGTAAAGGCTTTCATTCAATTCGCTCTCGTCCCTCTACTAACATCCTTGCAGTCGCGTCTATCGGGTAGTAGGTTCCTGCATCCGTGTCGACGAGCTTTTTCACTTTTTTACGACAAATTCTGTTCCAGTACCTGCACTTAATCTATCTCTTATTTCTTTTTTAAACAAAAACATAGAAAGTTAAAGCTAAATCAAGTTGTTCTGCTTGAATGTACCAAATACATATATAACAAAAGATATTGTCACATGATTGAAAGACATACTGGTTCAAATTGGGGTGACTGCATTTTTCCTTTAAGTTGGTGAAATCAGGGAAATGGTAAAATATGTCACTATGGAAAAGTCACAATAACTGCATGGCAGATGAAGTGTGCTAGTATTTTTGGAGTTATCGTGTTCAGATCCATACATATTACACCGAAACACCATAAGCCATGCCACAAAAGAAGGCACAAATCTACGTGACAAAATATGCAATTCAAACACACGAAGATGTATGTTTCTGCCCATAACTAACCTGAATATGACGCTCCGCTTAGACAGGATAACATAACATTCCCTATTAATAATAATTCTAAGTGGCGGCAGGAGAAGGGTGAGTGGGATTTATCCCTTATCAAAATTGGATGTTTAGAGAAAACAAACGTTTTAGCAGAAATCTACCCGGCGAACAGAATGTAACATTAAAACATGAAAGAAAGTCGAGAAAATTTCAATGAGAGATTTGCAATGTAGATGTAATCTAACCACTGCCTTCTCGTACATACTATTTCAAGGACCCACATGCACCCAGTTCATTTAACCTACAAACGGTCCTTTTTTGGCACATAAAACAATGGTAAAGCAAACAGGGGCGTAAATACGGGGGTGTGACACCCCCGTGAAAATCGAATGTCGGTCTCTGAGCTCCAAAAAGTCGGTCTCAAAGCCAGTTCAGTATGCCGTTGCAACAGTATACCAGACATGAACAACATTTAAAGTGAAAAGGTTGCCCGAAAACCCCGAAAAGCGAAAAAAAGGGCTTAAAAAATCAGATCATTCAAAAGTCAGTCTCAAATTGCCCGAAAAGCAAAAAAAAAAAAAAGAAAGGCCTCCAGAATTTCGAATCCTACAAATATGGCAATGGGAGTCGGTCTCCAAGAAATGTCCCCAGAAAATTCTAGAATATACGCCCCTGAAAGCAAACCTCACAACTGATTAACATCTTTATGTATGCCATCCCTGATAGAAGTCAGTCTTGAGGGGGAGAAATTTCTTCAATAAGACAGGAATTATTTGGCTAGATATCACAAGTCCTCCCACCAGCTACCTAGCCTGTAGGTAACATACACAAATTTTGATGGAGGTCAGCATTTAGTATACATTATTTCGTAGTAACGGTTTTCTTGTTTTTATGGCATGACGTACGGTAAACGAGTTGAGGGGATTGGTTTGATGGATGGATATTATACAATGTATGCTATCCCTGCTAGAGTTCAACCGTCCTTCCGGTTCTTCTATTTTTGATATCAATGGTTTAAACTACACTGTTCTATGTGTACCCCCATCCCCTTCCTCGGGAATTCTGGATCCGCTCTTGGCAGTGCCCCGCGGGGCAAAGAGGGAAAATTTCTGAAATTTCTGAAATTTCACCGCTTAACTTTGAGGGAAATCAATCTGCCGATAAAAACTCGAACTGTCATTTTCATGTCTGATCCTATATATTTGTCTTGAAAGTTCAACATGTGACTGCATGTAGCCATGGATGGCGCCAGGATATGCCACATTGGGGGAAAGTGGGCTCGGATCCTCGACTGGGGGAAGCAACAGGTTGCAGGGACGATGTCAACAGGGGAGGGGCATGAAAGATAAACTTTGCACTATTCCGTTGCAGGGCATATTTTACGTAATATCCGTATACTTGAAGTGCAGAGTTGCGTGCTAATTTAGCGGTTTTTTTCAGGAAATCTGAACACCTTTATGCGTAGGGCACCAAGCGCAAAAATTTGTGCGTACATTTAAAACAATCTGCACTCATTTAAATCATTAATTGATTAACTTCCAGGACGGTTGACCTTTATCGGGATAACATACATTGTATTATATCCTCTTTGTCTGTCTGGTGCAACAGTTAAATCTCCCTTTTCGAGATTCTTACCTCGCCGTGCAACAACGAAAAGCTCCAAACAATAACACTGTGCAGTCCAGGTATACGTTACAGTAACAGATTGAAAGGGCTTGTACTATTTAGATGTATGGGAAGGAACTACGGAAGAAACTGAAACAACCAAAACTCGTATAACGGGCGTACATTTTGGGGTCCTATGGACACAACTGTCCAATTGAGAGTAAAACCAGGTAAACAATCGGGGCGACTGGTTGTCATTGGGGTCTACAGACTATATCTTACCGACCCAGGAAGTGCACCTATGCAATCTGGGAGAATATGTTGTCATATATATTTTGAGTAAGTTATGCACCAGATTATGGTGGCGCTTCACAATGATTTGTACGTAGTAATCTATACCCCACCCCAAAACTTTTCGAGCTGATACCCATCGTTCTACAGAATGTTCCAAAATTCTTTATACTAGTACAAGAACCTTTTAAACTTAAACAGGTGCAAAGAGTATGTAAATTTTACCAAATTTAATAAAAATAACATTTGACGAAGCTGGACGAGTCAGTAGAATCGAAAACATAACATGGCTCAAGTAAGATACCTAAAACAGTGACTGTCATGGACGGAAATCCCTGGGGAGATTTCGAGGGGGAAACGCCCCCACAATTTTTGAAATGCACCCGTCGGTTTTCACTTTTTCACAAACTAACTTTTGCCTCAAAGCCATTATACCCCCTCACTTTTTCACACAAATATCGGCTACTGAAAACAGTGTTTAATAGAAAATACTAAAGTAGTAGGAATGTGTATATGACTAAGACAAAGGAGGTGTTACTTGCAATAAAAACTACCTGACTAGACTACCGCCGTGTCATGTAGAGCTATGAACACTGGCGTATTTAGGGGGGGGGCATTGGGCCATGCCCCCCCCCCTCACCGATGCCAAAAAAATAAAAAAATATATAAATATTTTATAGTTCTTGGGCAGTCTCATTTTGGCCCCCCAATATCCAACATTTACAGTGTCGTTTTACCCATTTTTGCTCTCAAGAGGACGATTTCTCTTATAAAAACACAAAATTTTCGGCGCGCTACGCGCGCAGAAGAGCTTATCCAGTTTCTTCTTTGGTTCCACTCTACATTGCTAGATAGCGCAAGTCCTTCCCACCTCACAAAGTAACATGTAGGAAAAGTACACAGTTTATGTAGAGGTCGGAAATTTCCTCCCATCGCAAAGGCTAGTAACTGCTCTTTTGTGTGTGTCATGCGGCACGGTCAGTTGGTGAAGGACTCACGGAGCAATGCTTGGCTATTTGATCGGATAGTCAAGGTAGTTTCGATACAATGCATATTTTATCTCTTATACGGTCTAAAACCCCTAAAGATTTTCCTTTTTTTTTTGTTCTCCATGATTACATGTGTTGCTTTTTTTTTGTGAATCCTACCAAAATATTTTTGCGCGCTTCCCGCGCTTTGCAAGTTTACATTTTAGATTCCGGGAAAAACATTTAATCAACGCCGAATTATGCTTCTCTAGCATATACAAATTTTATGCAATATGTGGCCCGAATGAAATGGTCTAGTACACAGGGTTTTTTTCAAATCCCACCTCACCTATACCCAACAGCACTGGGGCTCTAGGGGCCTCGGGTCGCAGGCCTCCCGTCGGGCAAATCTTGGCGTTACCTGTACTCAATAATAATAATAATAATAATAGACTCTGGCTGTGGAAAATCTCCGTTCCAATCAATCCACTGAAATCCATAGGGATAACTCCACTCTGGATAATTTTGAATAAAGTCGGATAAATTGTGACAAACTTAATGTGTTTTAGAACAAATTCAAATCAACCTTTAAAAATTTTTCACAACAATTGCACATCTTGATGGCTGCTATCAAGCCTGAAAAGTGCCATTTCCGACGATCTGGGATGCATTCAAAGCTCAAATTTTCTTCGTACGCTACGCGCCAACCTTTGGTGGCGCTCCGCTCAGATATTACCACTGACTATATATCCGGAAGTCAGAACACTTTACCTATTTCTAGACTTTTTCCAATAGGCCTATTTTTTAGGAAAGACATCAGACAGTTGTCTTAGTATCACGTTGAAAAGCCTGGGAAGGGCAATTTCCAGTGATCTGGGGGTATTTTTTGCCAAAATTTTCTACGCTCCGCGCTAACTGATGGTGGCGCTCCGCTTAGATATTGCCGCTGACTATATATCCCACTTTCAAAGACGGATCGCCGCCCATGGTGGTCATAAAGAACATCCATATCTACCGAGGAGTTATGTGATTTTTTTTTTTTTTTTGTTAAATATGTGTCATTATACAAAATGTCAGTACACGAAATGCCAATTTAGAGATATTTTCAGCGCAGGTCAAACGGCCCGGAGATGCAATCTCCAGCCATCTGAGAGCCTTGGGGGAGCCAAAAATTTTCTTGTACGCTCCGCGCCAACCTGTGGTGGCGCTCCGCTTAGATAGTAAATCGTGCTCCATGCCCCCCCCCCCCCCCCGTCACCGAATTCCTAGCTACGCCACTGGCTATGAACAAGATAATATGTAATTAGAAAACAGTTTTAGTGACCAGTTAACAGTGTGTAGGCTATTTGAAGGCGGCAGTGGTTACATATGCAGCTTGCGTTCAATCCAATTTGGTTTTCCTTCGAGTTATGTCTGAATTTTATTAGCGGAAAAGTATCCGTACAGATTTCATTAAATTGATCGTAAAATTCATCAACAGCTGAATTCGTGTTTCTTTCTCCATAAATAGTCCAAGGCTGTGTGTGACATGTGTTTAGTAGAACAATTCAGGCATTTCTTTTAATAACTGTTAAAGACCACAAGTGCTGGGATTATATCAAAAGAAGTACCGTTAGTGTAGCAGATGTGCGATGAATATATACCCGTAATTAAACGTGACTTAATTGATGAATATTCATTGGTTAGAATATCATACACCAAGTCATTTAATTCGGTGAAATTTCGGGAAGACCAGAGAAAATAATTCCTTCTACTAGCCTTACTCGTATATGGATCATCTATGCGCCGGATTAATATCATAGACGTGGGGTTTCAGTAGAAAATACAAATCTTAGTTCATCACTAATAAAATGATGTACAGACACCATGTACCTGTACGGTGGAAAAAGAATTGTCAGTAAACCAGATCTCTGTGAAACAGAGAACAGTGAAATTATTATTCAAGAGATACGGGGAGTCATTTACGTTGTCAAATGTTTTGTTCAGATTACGAATATTTTAGTGAATAGAGTTAAAAGTACCCATTTGTATTTAGTTAAAATCGTCTACAATGTTAAATGACGGTAGAGGCAATCGCTCCTTCGAAGGCTTCGAGGTGGAGCTCGGTTGAAACAGGGCCGAAGAATCACAGGTTATACAGATAATGTAAGCTTTTGGTTCACTGGCGTTGATTTATTGATTCGCATTTCTCCAAAAGGATAAAGTCAATTTGTTTGTGATCACAGAATATACATGCAGCAAGGCATTGCAGACCGACCTTACATAAATGATTAAATACAAACAGCTTCATATCTCTTCCTTCAATTTCCTAGTCCAACGGCCTAAGCCGTGAGGTGTTAGTTGTTTAGAAGTCTTGTCTGTCTTAGCTTCTGATCTCAAGTGACTGCAGGATTGACGACAGTCACGTGGAAGCTCTGACCCTAACGGTGACTGCTACTACTATGGGATACAAGTTATGAGCTCCTGATTGGTCCATAGTAAACTGCGCCATAATGAATATAAAAGATCATGCTGGAAAGATTGACCACTCAGAGGGGGATAAAGGGTTTGGAAAACCACACCCATAAAGTAAGCGTGCTTGGTATCTGGGATGTGGCGTGGGAGTTTCCTGAACGTCCGGAAAGGAAGGTATCTGAGGATCTAGGGCAAAAGGAAGGAAGTATAACTCATAAACAACAAAACGGCGTCTCTTTAGATCAGTATAAGAATACCTTCTGTACTACATAACATCCCCTTTGGACTTTAAAAATTTTGAAAACGCAGTTTGAAATATTTTACTGATTCTAGATATGCAGACGAGTATTTAGAACATGCAATGATATGGCATACATCACATTCTATTACAAAAGGTAGGACGGCGTGAGGCAACACGGTGAGGGAAGTGAGGGTGGGTGCCCCTGGAAGGAGAAAACACTAAACTGTGATTCCAAACCTCAGCTCGTACTAAACATACATACATCATCATTTTAAAACACTTGATTGACTGTCATGGTGAAATATGTGAAATACTTTCCGCTATCTGGATAAGTTTAATTAACATATCTGTCTTAACATCATATATAGATTGTAAATGACAAACTGTACCACAAAGCACATACAAGATCATATGTGATCATTCTGATGCTGAAAATTATTAAAAGGCTACAAGTAAACATCACTATTACTTGTAGAATATCGTTATTCAAATATCGGAGAATGTTGGCGATATTTAAGGGTTCACTTTTCTCTGAAAATACCATATTGTAAGAGTACACTAAAATATTTCAAAGTTCTTGAGTCTCATTCACCATTCCTAAAAATTCATTCACTGATTTAATTAAGATGACATGCATATATAACATGCGAAAATCCTCTCTTCTTTTTTCATATACAAATTTCAAACTTCGTTTAATGTAGACCCAATTATGATAGAGTACCAAGACAATGACGCAACTCCTTGAAGTGGCAAAACTTTCAAAATCCACTGGCGCCACCACAGACTGTCACATACAAAAAAAAACCAAACTACTAATTTGGCAGTTACACACTGGCACGAACATGAAAAACTGTAAATTAAACCAACTACATGTTATCTCATACCTGCATTTCATTACAGCTAGGGTGTAACTACCGAGAGCAAATTTTGGTTAAAAATTTGAGGACAGCTCCGCAAACCTGGGGCTGGCTAAGTCCCAAGATAGCACAAAGTAACGCAAGGCGTGAAGAGACTTCCTCTCTAGTTTAATGGAACTTACACCACAAACGAGAAAGAAAATATTACGAACATGACTGGGCCTGTGATTACATTACGTGTGAATTGTAAAACTTAACAGTCTACGTATAAATTCATCCACTTCGAGTACAAAAGTAACAAACGTTCTGACTGGTTAAAAGTTGACACACCTTCTATATCACACCTACGGAATGGATTGTGCAGTATTTGTGAATTCTGCATAATGAGCCGACACTCCTTTGATTCTGTTGCTTAAACTACAACATGAAACACAACAGGATTGAAAATAGGGTGAACAAATCTACCTTTTAAATATCAGCTTGTATGGTAAACTTTTTAGGCTACATTAGCGCTAGCAATACAGTTTTTGTGTTTGCAGGCAAATGCACTGGGCCTTATATATGCTAATACAAACTACAATTCACACAATATCAAACAATGATACAACATTCTGTTTGAGCTTACTTCGGGGGAAGGGGCCAAGGAAGTGGGGGAATTGCCTCACAACTCATCCGTAAAATGTAATTTTTAAACTTGACTGGAGTCGTCTTGAACATCGGTTTAGTATCGGTAGTGTGGGAGAATCCATAGTTGGCTAATCAAAGCCTGTAAATGCTGGCTAAAATTACGACGAGTCTAAACGCTAGGTATTAACGGTTCGGTGGCTCAACTTGTGTTCCAAACGTTGGCGAAAATTACGATGACAGGTACTTGGAACTAGATGAAAAAGGTTGGTTGGCTCAACTGCGTGTGTAAACGTTAGCTAAAATTCATCAGTGAACGTTGGCTGAACTTCCGAGTCGTCTACAGGCCATGATGGAATGAAGGTAAGCGAATGGTAGGCCATCGGCTAGCAGAGAAAGCTGTTAGAGTTGAACGTAGATGTTGACTGCGGGGGGCGGGGTCTACTGCCTCCTGAGATTTCCAAACCGAAAATAAATGTTGGCCCACTTGAAAAAATGCTAAAATTCTGAAAAGTTTACTATCTAGATTATGATTTAAAGGTCCCCAAAGCCTGGGAAATCGCATCTAAGGCCCCTTTCTTTCAAAATTTTTCCGGGGAGGTCCCCGGACCTCCGCCTTGGATGCACTCTTACTAACGCCTTCTTATTTAACTTCAAGTATCTTTCCTGATATGTTAGAACATGAATATTGCACACTCAAGGTAAACCAACCGGACCGTAGTTTGCGGAGGACAGGGACACCCCCCCCCCCCGATATTTCCAAATCGTTAATGAAAGTTGGCCTACTTTAGAAAAAAATGAAACGCTGAAAATTTCATGATCTAAATTATGATTTCAAGGCTCAAAAACCTAAAAAATAGCATATAAGAGTTGATATTTTGCCCGAATTTTCCCGTGGAGGTCCTCTTTCTTGCCTTGCCTTCTGGCCTACGCTACAGCTATACGCGCCAACCTATGGTAAGTTCCCCAGTGGCGCACAAAGCCGAACGCTCGGTAGAAGTCCGCACCGGGTACCAGCCTTGTAGGGGTGTCATGTCACAGCTGAAATATCCAGTAAGCAATTAAAGTTTCCTATCAAATTATCAGTTTTGGATCTAGAAAAACTTAGAATGAGAAAAAATTCTCATAAAGTGGAGGTGTCATCCCCCTGCAACATCCCCGCTAATTACACCCTACCCAACAAGGAAAGAAATCACTAAATAATGAGGATTTCTACACATATAATTAAGGGAACGCTTTACGAAACTTCACCAAAGATAGCAACATTTGGCATTCAGGCCACCTCAAAATGACAAAACTTTCTCAGAGAGTATAGAGTCTCATTTACTTCTCTTAGTCACTGCAGCACCTCATCACTTACGCCCAACTAAAAAAATGGGAAAACGACTCACTAAATATTGACAATTTGTAAAAATTTAATTGGTTTAAAGCTATGTCACCTATAGCGTAATTCTGCACCTAAGCCAGGCCTTACTTGTACCCATCCTCTCAGCACCTTCCCTCAGAATGTCACTCACGCACGGGTGAAAAAGAACGGTCCGTCAGGATGTCAACTATCTGTAGACACGCCACTTGGTGTTCCAAAGTCATAGTGTGATGAACTGCCTCCCTAGAGATTTCGCACAGGCTACGGCCCTGACTGTTTACGGCACCAAATTTGTTTAATTGTGCGTACCTCTGCGAATACAGTCTGATTATTTGTGGCGCAGTAGCTGCCCATATTCTTTGTTGTCTCACCTCCTAGCGGGCCCGTCTCCAGGGGTACAAGGGAAGGAAAAATATAGTGACGCCCTCCCCCTATGGAAATCTACCGGAACATAAACTGTTACTACCTATGAAAAGTGGCATGCTCTCACGGTGTATTGAGGGCATGCTACAAGGCGACTATAAACCTTTTTTTCAGAGGGAAGGGGTATTAGGTGAGTTCTTTCCTTAACCATCGATTTGTTTCTGATCCTTTCACCTTCTATTTTTCTTCAACATTTTTAAACTCATTTGGCCTTATTTTAACAAAAAAAGACTGCAATTAATATTGTTCTTTGATGCAGGCATTATATCGAGAAACACGGAATTGCAAATAAACGAGAAAAGAGTGCTACCGCTTTTTTCTACTTTTTTTAGGAAGATTGTGAATATTCAGACAGTCATCATCTTGACAGACATAATTTGTTAGAAAATTGGAATCAGAGGAGCTGTCACAGGGTTGCGGAGGCCTTCCCCCTTCCCCCACCGGTTTCCCAACACTTCAGAAGATTTTAAAAACAGCCCCAAAGGCCTTGAATGTATCGATTTTTGAAGGGCATAGAATGAGGTGTCTTTTCAAAAGAGTGATAGGTCTATTAGATTCATTTTGCATCACAAATTGTTCGCAAACTACCATGAAAGTTTTCTCAGATCCATATAAAACTATCAAAAGTTTCGGGGGCTTCGCGTGCTTTCAGCTGTAGTGCTATATGTTTATCACCAATACCTTCTTAGATGTAATAGGGTTACATGTCTGCGAGGGTTCTACAATAAGGACGAGAAGTGATTAGGAAAGAGCATTGCACTACAACAATGCCACAGCAGGGGATTTTTTTTTTCCGAATTCCCCTTCTTTTGGGGAGACAGAGTCAAAACCCATTGTACTTACTTTAATTTGTGGGGATTTTCTACCATACAGAATCTTTTGAAATAAAAGTAACTTTCTAAAACATGAGGTCACAAAACAGAAAATGTTTAGATGGAATGTATGCCCTGGGAGGTGTCACTTATTGCCATTTTGGTAAAAAAAATCTCCGTACGCTACGCGCCTATTTATGGTGGCGGTCTACTTAATGTCGTGGAATGTTGTTTAGTAAATTCCCCAATTATGCAGAACGAGGAGGGAATTTGCCATTTAGGACATTCCAAATTTCACGCGCTTTTAACATGTGAAGCCATCAGCGATACCTTGGCTCCAACTGTAAATTTCGTGCACCAGATTGCCATTCCAGCAGTATACACTGATTGATAGCTGTCCCAGTGCTGCGCATGAAATGCAACTTTTAAATTGGGTATTTAGTCATTTCTTTTAATACAAAATTTTGGGGTGCTTTGTACGCAGTCCTCACACCTAACTCCTCCTGATATTATTGGCCAAAACACATAACTATTCTACTTCAATTAAGATTCGTGAAGTAATGACTACATGACTTGAAGCTTCTCTAACTAAACAGACTTATTTAAAACTATTATTTCTCGGTCCATGTGGACAGTGCATTAATTTGATACATTTGCAAATAATAAACATATTAAGTGATAATGATGAGTTCTCTTCATCTTTATACCTTCTTTCATTTTGCTCGTTCCTTTGCAAGCTTTCGTGCAAAAAATGGGTACTTTATGAACTCTCGGGGTCATGTGAGGTCAGTTGAAAGCTCCATGCTAAGTGTCCCATTGTTATCCCATTGTTAATACCCCAGCGCTTCCGTGAATTTCCCCGATTCCATCAAGAGGAATTTTGTATCGCAGTAGGAGGGAAACTGCTCCTGTTAAGGGGAAAGGCTTTTGCGCACTTCACGCACATTTGCACACTAGCGATTTCCTGAGATTATATCTAGTGGGCTTAAAATATCATCCCCTATGACTCCCCAAACCAACTTTTGGTGACCCCTTTGGCTAAAAAGAACAATCTGAAAGGGTGCATCCTTCCCTGAGTACCCCCACTCCTTTGTTCGAATAACTGTATACACTGTATACGGGCCTGCCTACTAGACATGGATATAATGAATTCTTCTCAAAAATACTGGGAATTATTACTAGACTAATGTCAGACTATCATTCGGTGTGTAATGGAATATTGCCAGGATATGAGTCAACGAATGGGGGCGACATATCTGGGGCCCACCTGTTGAAGGTTCATGAGAAAATCCACATGACGTTCCTATCTTATTTTTCATTTTCCGTGACCTTCTACTTTTCAGATTATGATTGACGCCCCTGGTTTTCAAAGACCCCTGTTGACTACATTGCGTCTATCTATGAAAACAAATATGTCCTGCATCCCCTTCAGTAGAGCAATTCTGTTACTTTTTTGTCTTATATTAACCGGGCAGGATTAAAGTTGACGGTTTATTAATCTGCAAGGTTCCTCCATGATATTGATAGGTTAACGCAGTGGTTCCCAACCCTTTTCAGCTTACCGCCACCTTTCACCAAATGAGTTGGACACCACCCACCCCCTCCCCCCTCCCCCCTCCCCCCCCCCCGTCTATAGCATACTGTTGCCATGAATGAAACGACAATTATAATAAAATCACATGGTGAAATATAGGGGAGGCATACACATACATTGCTTTTACGTACGCATTTTTACAGTGCGGGATTCAAAAAGCTGACTCTCTTTTGTGATGGTAAATCACAAAGTTGGGGTTAGGGATGGAGAAACTTTTTTTAATTTTACAGATGCCGGGCAAAGGCCCACCGAAGTGTGGATAGTTCCCACAATGGGGCTCTGGGGCAATGTCTCAATGGGGGACCTTGGGCGAATCCCCGGAAGCTCTGGGGTATTAATTGTCGACACAAGAATGAGGCACTGTAATTCAGCTTTGACTGTTTTTCGATTACAAAAATCACCCATAGAGCTACTAACGAAGGTTCCCTTTGATGCTCCAAAGAGCTTTTCCTGTGGGTAGGAGGAAGAAGGATGGTAGGGATCGCACGGGGCTTGATGTAGACGATTATACGGATTTGACGCTTTTTTTAACGATTAAAACGTGTCACGGGAAAGCGTGAAACTTTAAGTTAACCAGAGGGTAGGAATTAAGGGAATAATTCAACAACGCTGAAGCTTACACGACTCTCCGATGAAGTATATCATGCAGGGTTGTTCGCGTTACGCTTTGAAAGTAACTCGTTATAGTTACAATTAATCCTCTAAAACTGCGACTCGTTACAGTTACTAGTTACAATGTAGAAAATGTAACTAGTTACAGTTACTTTTTATTGACAAGTAACTAGTTACAACTCAAAAGTAACTAGTTACCTCAACTTAAATAAATCTACGTAACTATCGGGGACAGTGGCATAACTAGCCTTGTGGGTGAGAGGGGGCGGAGACGACCCCAAGGGGGCCCGACTTCAGTAAGATGAAGTAATGGAAAAAGTGAAATGACCTAACAACGGCGCAGAATGCACGGCTCTCCTGAGGGGTGGGATTGAGGGGACGGCCGTTGGACTCCAAGTAGGGTCAAGGGGCATTGCCCGGTGGAGCCTAGAGAGCGAAATCCTAGGAGGTTCTGGAATGATTTCATAAGTGTGAACATTAGAATAAAGCATTTGACTACCTTCAAATCACATTTAATGTGCACAAAACGGCCAAAAAAGTCACAGGTTGACTATTTTGTGTCACATAATACTCGAACTAGAGGCCGCACAATTCGATGAATGCATGGGGGTTGTGGGCGGGTAGGATGAATGATGATTGGGTTTCCACTGGGCTCTGGAACAAGAATTTTGCATAAGCTGTCGTACTGGTAGAAGGCCAATTAGAGAACATGTATCTGCGATGTGTGCGCCTGGAGTTAGGCCCGTTTCACTTCAGTTGAATAACGATGGGCCCTTGAAGACATTGGTACTAGTGCACGAGCTTACGCCGGTTTCCTATAGTCCTTTTCATGTGATGTGTATGGAGTTCTTATATACCCGTGCTGAGTGTGCGCAGAGCGCCCCGGAACAAGGAATTTTTAAGACATTTCAGAATTCAGTAGTGGAACTGAACAGTTTCTTAATGAGGATTTAAGAAAGGTTGGCCCCTTTTCTATTGATTTGAATAAAAGTGGACCCCGGATGCATGCCCAAGATCTGATAACATACAAAGTCAACATCTTTTGAGAAAGCTTGGGGGGTCTTGGTCTGAGAAGGGAGTCGAGGGAAAGGCCATCTTCCCCCACTAGTTACGACACTGTGAGGGAGCAGACAATTTCATTTTTGCGTTGGCCCTCAATTCTATATTGCAAGTTACAAAAACACTCATGGTCGCGAAGCATCGTGGCCTGCATGTCCTCCTCCATGGAAAATTTTGAAATGAAAACTCGTTAGATGCAATTTTCTGGCATCGAGCTTTGGTTGTATTGAAAACTGTAGGAGTCGATGCAAATTTAGAATATGGATATTGTTATTATGGATATTGATATTGTTATCTCAGGACAGAGCTTGGTAGATAACGACGAAGAGGATGGGTGTGACTGCAGGGACAAAATGAAGTGATATTCCCATGGGCTTTGGAGCCCAATTTGATTTGGGGGGGGGGGGCTCTAACGACTTGTCCGAAAAATATAACCAAAAATTCCCTCGCCCTCCACATGCGCTTTTAACATGTTAATGTGCATATAATCGGTTATCACACGGCAATCCAATTATATACATTCATTTGCGTGTTACTACCCTTCCATATTGCTTATAATTTGGGGGGGGGGAGTCTTTACAATGATAATGATAATAGTCAGTGGCGTAGCTATTATTTCTCTCATGGGGGTGGAGTCATGCATTAAATTGTGTGCTCGCCGGTCTGAGGGAGGGTCTAAGTGGAGGGGGATCCCCCTTCCCTTTGAAAAGTTTTGAAAAAATAGGTGTCCTTATACATGTAATCTGGTGCCACATATGCTCCCTTTGAAGTAAAATTTGTGTTAAATAATTTACGTATGTTAGGTACTAAAAAATAAAAAACATCGGCATCAGTGAGCGGGGCATGGCCCAATGGTCTCCTAAATACACTTGACCATTAAAAAACACACTGGTGAATTAATACCGATTATATAGGTGCTGGTGAAATTCAAATCAGAACTTTATTTTAATTACCAAGGAAGTTTTTTTAACTATTGATTACCTTTAGCTACATCATTGCATTATTTTTCTTTCAGTAGGTGCCCGAAAAATTCACAGCATATTGCCCGAATTTTTACAAAATATTTGTTTGGGGGGCTGCAGCCCCCGCCACCTTCGCCTATGGATATTTCTTAACTTTACTTTACCTCGCATAGGAAATACAGGAAGTTTCCTTGGCAGGGAAATGGGGTATTAGTCGTCAGAACTGTGACCTAAATTATAAACCTGCAAGTGCCGACTCTGGAAACTATACACATACTAAACTACGTTCTAATTAAAACATTTATCTTTGTTTTCCCAAGTGACTGTAACTCATATTCAGCCTTTTTCCTCGCCTCAAAAGTTCAGCGATCCTCAAAATAAATGTACGTTTGTGTCCGCTGTAGCTATTTGTAATGAGGCAGTAACGGGACCAAAATGTAACGCCGTTACATTTACTTTTGCACTAAATTGTAACTAGTTACTTGCTTGATTTCAAAAGTAACTTGTTACGTTAACTCGTTACACAAAAGTAACTCGTTACAGTAACGGCGTTACTTGTAACTCGTTACTTCCCAACCCTGATATCATGGCATTGGAAATAAATCATGCGTGTCTTATTTGGCGTGAACCAGTGGGACATACATCATGCATGTTCTAAATATTTTCGGCACCTATGGATAGACTAATCATGGCCATACAGTTTCCAATTTATTTTATGAACGGATGTTCAGTGTTTTTGACATTACTGTAAACTCGGAAAAAATAAGTATGCGCAATGGTTTGATTGGGAGCGAATTTATTCCATACTTCGTTTTCGTGAAACTCCAGTGATTCTGATACATCTGTAGACCAAGCCTACCTTGAAAAGAGCATAATGTACCAGAATTTTACCCATTTACTGTAGTTCTGCTGAATGTCTAGATAAAAGTACAAAACACAAACGGAATCACGTCGGTGAAAGCCCGTATCTATATGGGGTGGTGGAGGGCGGGAACGAGGCTCCGTAAACAAATTCGCCCTCTAAAATCTTCGTTGGCATTGACCTGACACATTTTTACACATCGCCTGAACCCCCGCCTGCTAAAATGTGTCGTCTCCCTGAAAGTCGTGTCGCCCTTTTCAGTACCTTGTCTGGCTACGGGCCTGTGTATGTACTTCTGTATCGTATCACAATGAGAACAAGTGATTTACTAATGATCTCGCAGCTTGACAATTACAAAGACCACCTGTGCACGATTCCCGTAAAATTATGAGGCTGTCAGTGTGTGGTTAAACCTTCTACGGTATGTTATAACCATGTAGAAAAGATTTTAGTTCCATCTTTGTTCATATCTGACTTCACCAGTTTTGCTTTGATCTTACCCTACGTTCTTTCATTTCACTTTTAATTTCATTTTATTTATCACAAAACAAATTTAATAAAGGAATGATAGAAGTATATGAGTAATAAATTGTGTGGAAGGATAACAGATTATTACACATAGTAAGAAGAAAACTAGGAAACATACAGATAAAACCCGTACCATACGTTATAATCCATCCCGCCACCATGAGAAAATCTTTCCCCTTGAAAAACGGCGGAACGAACTGGCCGACCACGGCACGAAATGACCGATTTTTTGACGTCATTTGACCACAAAGGATTGTTTGCTTAGTCGGAGCAAATATTTACCCTGCACGAGAGCCAGGAACTGACCATTGTTCTGTTGCAGTTTTCATGCTAACAATTATTTATAATTACACCAAACCTGGACCGATTTTTCTGGTTTAAAAGTTGTTTTAACGTCAATTTATCCATAAAGTTCAGTTCCAGTGAATTATTTTGTATAACTGCGAAAATTACTTTATTATTCTTCAAGCCACTTAAGGTCCACTACAAGTAAGTTAACCGCAAAAATGTGACATCTGGAGATATAATCCTTGAAGCAGATGAAGGCAATTTTGTCCTTCCTTCAAGGGAACGAATTCTCTAATGACAGAACCTCCACGCAACACTCATCTCTGGGAGATGGTTGTATGCATGGTTAGCTATCCAGGCTAATCATATTAGGTATTTTTTTCCATGAAAACGTACAGATTCAACCAGCATCTAGTAAGGTGAGCTCTTTAATGAGCATGTGAAGGTTGTCGGGGGGTGAGGTGGATGTAGTGAGGATGAAAGATTTCACAGGAACCAGGGTTTTGGAAACCGTTTGCTTCTTATTAATAATAAATACATCCTTGGTCTGTTGTTACTGAATGTAATATCATCATGTTACAAATGTGTGTATTGTAAGCAATACATGACGGCCAATCAGTAACCCGGGAGTTTGAGTTGTACTTTTTCTGTAGCTGCCATAGAAGGAAAGAATTCAATAAATGGCCGTAACATGGTTTTAAATTAAAGTAACTCACCCTTTAGTTGAATATGTGTTTTGCTGTTAAAGGTCACTACTCCCTGGGGAGTGAAAAGATAGGACCGTTCTTCTTAATGTACCCCCGTGCAAAATGAGTGAAACAAACTATGCCTGCGTAGTATACGGCAGGTAACAGAAACAGTTTTACATTGTACACCTAAAAAAGCTTGATAAAAGAACCTTTCTGTAAGACACGACCCTCTTAAAGCCGTTCAAGTAGGCTACTTTACAAGATTGCTAGAATTATCTTCTGAATTGCGGCTTATCGTGATTTCTGAGTCGTAACTCCTTGCAGGCGTAGTTTAAGGTTTTCACTTACAGAAGGAGGTAGCCTGCAATAAGTCTTTTTGAAAAGCACGGGGTAAAATAATTGATACCGTCTTTGACGGGACACAGTGGGTAAAACATTTCGACAAGACTGAACATGCTTCAATAGGCACTGTGTCGATAATCAGTCTTGGACACACAACTGGCAACTGTATTACTTATTAGAACAGAGAATTGACGCCTTGATGCTTTATCAACAGGTGAGGCATATCAGACGTATGCAGGAGGAGAGAAGTAGATATGAGGTAATGTACATAGATACCAATCAGTAAACTACTAATTGTAGGCTTCATATTACTCTCTAAATGAGAATAGCATTCATTGTTACTGTGTGCATGGTTTCTATTAATGTTCAACATTCGACTTCGGAAACTATTGTAGGCTTTCCTTCTCGGGACATATCATAACCAGTTTCCACAGCACATGCATTATACGAGTTCGTTAATTAACTAAAAATGACTGCCCAGACGGTTATATTTTAGTTTACATTAGGTTGACCATTTGTATTCAGTAACATTCCATGATACTACTGTAGCCGAAAGTAGGCTTATATGATCGTTTGGAAGAATAGATGTTTGAGGCTCATGTCTTCAGTAATGGAGACTTGTTTGAAGAAGAAGGGGTGTTGGCGAATGAGGGGACATTGAAACAAAATTTATTGTGTCTATAAATGACTGTTTAAGGGTACACATCTAAAACTGACGATATAATTATGTCCCAGCCGCTAAAAACCGCTTATGGTAATCTTCATCGTATGCAGTAAACTCGTCATTGCTCATGTTCATTGTTGTATTATGGTGACCGGCTGTCGTGGTTATGGATTTTGTTATGAAGTAAATTTTCTATATATCAGGACAGGCACGATGTAGGGAATATGAGAAAAGTACATGATTATGAAATGCTGCTAAAGAATTAATCAATGGAAATAGAGCTAGTATTCTGCCTGATTAAAAAATCTAAAACAACGCCACATTTTATACATTTTTCCTGCTTCTTTATTCATCCTCTTCAGGCTTCCTGACTTTGCATGTTGTGATGGGATAAGTTGGTTATGACCACAACACTTTTCGAAGTCAGCAATAAACACTGCGACGTCAGCAACAAACTCGTTTTCACTCTGCGGCATCAGTACCGAATTTGGTGCTGTTGTAGGTTTTTCAGTTGATGCTGTATATTTTGCGTAACTCAAGCTTTCGGTTTTACTTTGCAGTGATGTACCTTCAAGACAGATAACAGACATCTGTAGGTCTGGGGAGCACCAATTGATGACATGGTGCATACTATATAGTGCTGGATTGTTGCTGCATCACTTGAGGTGGATAACAGATAACTCGGTCATAAAAGAGAAGTTGTGATTAGTTATTTAGATTAGTACATTTATTTTAATGAAACTTACATCGGAAAATCGTCAGTTATACGTACTCAATGCGAGAAGATGGGATCAACCTAAGAGTATTTATTGACTAGAGACCAAGGTCAAAATGACGGAATGTCCCACCCATGGAGGCAAAGTTAGGTCCAAATTTGCAGTGTCTCGACCAACCAGTCGTTTCTCCCTTCCGTGTACTTTCTCTAACACTTTGCTATATATAGGGCTTGCCTGCGTATGAGGTGGACAGGATTAACCTCAACGTACGCCGCAGCGCGTCTCATAATCACACAGAAGTAAAGGGCCCTTTTGAAATACAGCACAAGTAATTTAGTGCACGCACAAACGTTATCAGGTCATCTGCAGCGCGTCGACGCGCTGTACACAGCCGGTTATGTGTAGCGTATGGCAAGCCGTTTTACTTTTTATACGATATTTGATGATAGCAACAATTAATTGGTGATATCAGCAAATCATTTGATGATAACAGCAATTATTTGCTGATTTCATCAAATAATTGCTGATATCACCAATTATTTTGCTGATATCACCAATTATTTTGCTGATATCAGCAATTATTTACTGATATCAGTAATTAATTGCTGATATCACCAATTCATTTGATGATATCATTATTTCATTTGCTGATATCACCAATTCATTTGCTGATATCAGCAAATTTTCGTTAATATCAGCAATTATTTGCTGATATCAAAAAATATTTGATGATATCAGCAACTATTTGGTGATATCAGCAAATGAATTAATGCTATCAGCAAACGAATTAATGATATCATCAAATGAATTGGTGATTTCAACAATTCCAACATATCACTTATTAATTGTTGATATGAGGTCTCGAATTGTTGATATCAGCAAATGATTTGCTGATATCATCAATTCATTTGCTGATATCAAAAATTGAATTAGCGATATGTTGGAATTGCTGATATCAGCAATTCATTTGCTGATATCAACAATTCATTTGCTGATATCAACAATTCATTTGCTGATATCAACAATTCATTTGCCGATATCAACAATTCAAGCGTAACGAAGAATGTCAGCCATCACGATTTGCGAAAGAGCGCCCTCACTAACAGTGACCATTCAAAGCGTTCAATGTTTACACAGCACTACACCTACGGTGTGTAATTCAGTACCGGAGTGGCACGTGATAGGCTACTTTACTGTGTTCCTTAACTTATACCTTACCTGCATACCTGTACGTGTGAATCAAACTGAAGTTAGCGAACAATAATATCTATTGATATCGAACAGTTAAAATAATAGTGTTGTGAAGTGGTTTATACTAATGCCCTTGCAACGATAGACAGCAGAAGTGGGTAAACAAGCACCAAAAATAATGCGTCCTTTATAACTCACATTATTGGGAAATAGTATACCCAACTTTCCATCATTTTCAGTAAAAATAATAAAAATACAAAATGTCAATAGGTATAGTGAGGATCTAGTAGAGGAAAGTCTTTTATTACCACACTTCCCCTACAGTGCATCCCGAGTGATGTGTGCAGGATTAAAAGGAGGCCGGTGAGGTATGAATCGCGATTCCATCGACTGACATGGAGGGGTGGTCTACTGAGGGGTATCGGTGTCATAAGTTCACAGAGGGTGCATTATGTGGGCTGGCAAGTTCGAGTTTGCACTTATGGGTTGAGTGCCCTCGGCAGGTCTCCTGGCGGGGTTCAAGGGCTGTGTAACCGAAGGGTTCTGAAATTAAGATAATGAGAAAGCTAAAAATTGGTTCCATATAGGCTCTTTTCATCAAGTGTTATTTCGTTTCAGATTTTGTGCTATAAATGTTAATGTATACAGGTAAAGTTTAAAGGGGTCAATGAATTTCGAAAACAATGAAATGATTGAAATTTTTTATGTACCGGTCACTGGCATAGACAGGGGGCACAAGGGGGCCATGACTTCCCCCGTTCATTCCCGCCCCCTAAAAACATACGAAAGTAAAAAAGTACGTACGTCGGCCTGGACTACGCCGGCCCTAGGAACTTCGAGGGTCATACTGTATGAATAACAAACATTTTCCAGGCTACGTTTCTCCATGCCAGGTGATGTCCAACGGTGCACGCACGAGGCACGCATGCACCGCGTCAGTATAGTACTATAGACAACACAGTAGCGATAGTGTTGATAGATGGATCGCCGACATTCATGAATAAAAATGTCACAGTATTGATGCATCATAATAACAAGTTACATAAAATGTTCAATAACACAAATAGAGCAATGGAGTAGTGAGTGAAGGAAATAGATCATAATCCCCACTACTCCCCACTAATCGTCATAAATTAGTCAACATTTACCCACATAGAAATCACACTTGTGCCTTGAGTACAGCAGGATCGTTTTGAGCAGTATTTGGGACATAATTTTGACATTATCATGAATTTGTGAAAACAGAGAACAAATTTCATACCCAGAAAAGGCTCACAAAAGTTGTTTATTATGTAGTAGTGTGTTAATATCGAATTTACCCCATTCTTTTTCACGCATTCCCTCTACTAATTTTGCAAAAGCTGCGTTCTAACACAGGCCTTTCAAATCAACCGTTTTCTTGCTTTATATACACAGTATCATGTATAAATTTAAGCCCTTTCGAAAAAATAAAGACGCTGTGATCATTACGCGACTCATCGCGCAAAGCACCTCTCTTTATTTTGGTATGGAGTTATTTTGGTACACAGCAATATATGTGACTCCTTCCCCTACTCGGATTTCGACCTCACAGGCGTACGAGGCACCGGGCAAGGGGCAGACCCCCCCCCCCCATTTCCGCAAGATCTGAATTTCGACCACGGGTCTGAAAAAATTCGGACAGCCATTTGAGTCTTAAAAAGTCTAGCATGTTTTAATTACACAGAAAAATTTTAATGAAAAATCCAGATGATTACAAAAATTCACATTCGGGCAGCACATAAAAATCAATTATTTCTCAGCCTCTTGTCATATAGTCATGCGCAAAAATTTCCCCGAAATAGTAGAATTTTCGGGCGAAAGTTGCAAAAAAGTTCTGGGATGGAGTCAATTGCCAGGTTACACGGGCATACAGGAGAGTGTACAGGTGTATACAGTGCCCAAAATTTTGCCCGAAGAATCAATCAAAAGCAATCTTGTGACGTGTCATATTTCTTAATGACAATACTTCCAATAGTCACCAGTAGGCTGAAAGTCGGGACCTTTACGGGCAGCCTATGTGGCCACGATTTTGCAGTTTGCAACATGAGCCACCACAGATTGTGCGAAACTTGCTAAAATTACTTAGCCTGCAGTGCTATGGACCAGAAAATTGGGCAACGGTAAAAAAATTGGGGTAGCTTTTTGTTAAATTACCAGATTACAGTTATGAATTTAATGTGAGAAAATCTTATTAGTTCATTTAAAAACCATCTTGTACCGTTACATGCCCATTTTTCTCTAAAGTCGTTAGTAGTAAAATCATTTCTAGTCGGGAGTTCGAGCAGCCATAATGGACCTTGAATTCTGGCAAGAGTCTAAAAAGAGTCAAAGACGTAGTATAGTTTTTCTACCGAAGAGATACAAGACCATTTCATCCAATGGAAGTGGTACATTTTTATCAGCAGGGGGAAAGGGGTACACAGAAATTTTGAGGACGCGATGGACGATGTTGGATGAAGGAGAGCAAAAAAGGAATGACGAGAGGAGGGAAGGAAAGGAGGTTGGTCTGGCGGAGTGGAGGTAAGGGCCTAGGGGAGGGTAAATGGGAAATTTTGGCTTCACAAGTGTGATTGTTTATAGTATAGAAAACTAAGACGCGTTCGTGTTCAAAATTAGGAATTATTATTCATTGATAGAATGAAAATCCGGACATTCTCAGCACATGCATCTAGGACAAAAAGAAGCAAAATACAGCACCATTTTGCATCTAGGCCCTTTAAGACAGCAAAAAATAATTTAAAAAGGGGAGGGGTACACTCCCTCCCCTTATACCCATCCCCCAGGTTGGCGATCAAGAATGGAGACAATGAGTCGACTTTGCCCCCCGCCCCACCAAAAAAGGGCTACGCCCCTGCATTTTATCTGGCAATTTTTCTGATCATTTTGCAATGTGCTCATTTTTATTGAAGTGAACATTTTATTGCAAACAAAAGCTCAAAATTACGACTGCTTAAATTCTACTTACAAGCCTGGGAAATACTTTTTCCGGCTATCTGAGGGTCGCAATATTTCAAAATTTTCTGTACGCTCTGATTTTGTCGCCCGCTTAGATAGTCGTTTGGTATGCTTGCCCCCCCCCCCTCCATCAACTGTTGAATAATCCTGGCTACGCCACTGGTACCGGTATTTTATTTTTCCCGATTGAAGAGCTGGTTTTCTCCTCAAAGGTAGCAGTAGGCCGATTTGCATACTTACAGGCCCGTGGCAAAGCCTGTGTCCAGTAGGCGGCGCGCCCATGGAAAATTTAAAATTTATCATTGTCGTGACACATGTAGCCCCCTAAAAATGATTCGGCCTTTGGAAGCCATCTCGCCCCCACCAGTACCTTGTATATACTATCCTGAACACTCCATCCGGAACCGTTACCGTAGATGCATTAGCCTAATTGATTACTCAGTACACTAGAATAGCCCTACATTTTGGGTACTCCTGACGTTAGGGCCCAGAGTCTGCGGAAGACATTGACGCGTACGCAGTGGTGTAACACGGTGGTTTGGCCAAAAAGAGTTAAGAAGGAGGCAGGGGACAAGCCCCCTTTAAAATTTATGTCCCCTAAAAAATTCAAGTTGCCTTTGGCTGAACGCATTTCACCCCGTGAACAAATTTTAGCCCCTAGATTCCACTTGAAGGGTACTCTGCCCATACTATAATGCTCAATACACCACTACGAAATATCCCTGTAAATAGTCTATATATTGATACAAGTAAAGTGTACCACCCCCATGGACTCATAGGAGAAAGAAGCTATGCTGAACTGGGGGCTGAACGCTATATCGGACCCATTCACCTTTGAGAAAATTTTGAATTTGTGAGGGTCCTTACATAGATGCAATTTGTTGCGCTGTATTGTGCAAATATTGTTCAAGAAAGTAAATAATTGCTGATATCAACAATTAATTGCTGATATCAACAAATAATTGCTTATATCAGCAAATGAATTGGTGATATCAGCAAATGAATTAATGATATCATCAAATGAATTGGTGATATCAACAATTATTTGATGATATTAGCAATTATTTACTGATATCAACAATTAATTGCTGATATCACCAATTAAGTGTTGATATCATCAAATATCGAATAAAATGTAAAACGGCTTGCGCTGTACATAGCAGGATAACGTTTGTGCGTGCACACGTGCGCGTCCTTAACAAAACAAAAATACGCGTGTCTATGAAAGCCAATGTACGCGTTCACGAACGCGCTCTGTTTTGCCACTTAATAGCCTACATACAAGTTATAGCAATAGTTGCGTTCGCGTTCAAATATGCTCTGCGTATAGTTTGATCTTACAAACAGTTTTACTTGTCTACAATCAGTGTGTGAACTTCTATACTGTACGTTTGGCGTTTTAGATATTTAGCCTAATATTTGTAGTTCAAGAAGACACGCAAAGGTAAGTGCCTATTATCTATTCCAGTGTATATTATCTACGTTACACGACCAAAGCTTTCCTTCGTTATCGTAGTGAATCCTGTTGCTAAGGTAACGATTTGTTACCTTAGCGCTGTATGCGTTAGTAATGTTCCAAACGTAGACAGAAGTTGAATGTTAATGATTGTACAGTCTATGCGTAAGCGAGGCGGCTCAGTAGGCAACTTAGTATTTTTGACCTTCGCTTTGCAGCTCTGAAAATTGAAAATAAATCTCAGATATAGGCAACATGCCACTAATTTGTAGCACCAACTCTGACACAATCAAACTAAAGATAAAATAGCGTTCCTACAGCAACAAAATTACTGCTGTAAGTTTACTCTTTGGGAATTGCGAGGGAGAATATACCTCTTCTTAAGTTACGGAATGTACCAAAATGTTGTCGCCATGTTTCCCCCACTAGATGCGCACGGCGCAACGACTGACCGTCGGAGAGTAAACCATTTTGGACCTAACTCTTACTTTCAAATTGAGCAAAATTTTGTACAGGGCATGTATTAGACCTTGGCCTGTAGTCAATAAATACTCTTAGGGATCAACATACTCTAAAAATGCGTGTAATACGTGCACTTGAAAATTATATCAAGTTTGTCGTTCTTTTTTTTAAGCATTTCAGATGCATCCCTGTCGGTTGGCATCCTTTGCATCCCTAGACGGTCTGTAGTCATTTCTGTTTATGACGACCTGTTTTGTTAAAGCTGCATCGTGAAACTCCTTTTAAACGTCCAACGTATAGGAGCCCGCTATTTAAATCTAAAGATCACCAACGTAGGACTATACATTTGTCACCACCAGCAATTTACACATAAAAATTTTCTTAGCTATTTATTAAGTTCTTCAAAGGGTTTGTTTTGAAAATGATGTAAAATATAAACAATATTTACTGTGTAACTCAATCTGTGTTAGAAAGCTAACGGGAACAAAGCGAGTAAGTAGATTGAGGTTCACGAGTGGTTGGGATAACAGCTTTGTAGTTGCAAATATAATAAATTATTTTATTGAAAGAAGTCATCATTATTAATTTAATAGAAAATAAATAAGGCAATTTATAAGATACATGCTAAAGGACTAGAACGAGATGTTTGAGGAAAAATCGATTTGTCTTACAAATTATCAAAGGATAACCGTGGACTCTACAGACCGTCATCAAGGTCCAATATTTGAGTCCAGTGCCCATGATTCAGCGAGAGGGGTGAAGATTATATCTGCTAGACTCATTATTCCATTTTTTTTTTTGGCATGTTTAGAATACTGTTTTGAATTATTTGGAACATTATGTGAAGTCTGATACTTTGCAAAAATAGTTTGTTGTAAAATGATTGTTCTATGAAACCGTTTTATATTAATTGTCGCCTTCCCATGAGGATGGCAAGAAGTTGCCGCGTCAGAGATCTTTACCGTAGTTTTAGGCTTCTCGAAAGTCTCGGATTATAGCCTATCACTTCGATTGCGCTTATGATATTCTGCGAAACGAAACGAAACAGCATGAAAGTCTGTTTGACACTTCCTATAGTACTGCCGTAGCCTTTACACTGCCTAAAGGAAGGAGAGAGATTTAATCAGCCAAAGTTGGCCTGTACAGTTGTCTCGTTCTGTTTCGCAAAATATCATTAGCGTGTTGGGATATTGTTATTCTGCGAAACGAAACGAAACAAAGAAAAGATAGATGTATTTTTCTGAATGTCTGAATAAATAATTACAAAGACATGTATCCTTTTGTCCGCGATTTGTTCGTGATTGAAACAGACTTGATAGTTGTTAACCTATATATTATGTAAGTATCGTGAGTACTAAACTACGGAATCCTACGTACCCACAAAGGTCAAACAAAAAAGATGATTTTGTATTTTTTTTATTCAGATAATAGAG
Organism: Holothuria leucospilota; assembly: GCA_029531755.1. Classification (NCBI taxonomy): domain Eukaryota; kingdom Metazoa; phylum Echinodermata; class Holothuroidea; order Aspidochirotida; family Holothuriidae; genus Holothuria; species Holothuria leucospilota. Next base: position 145,164 of record JAIZAY010000064.1, read on the forward strand.
GAAATATCTATCTTTTTTGTTTCGTTCCTCAGAATATCAATACACCACCAAGCTAATGATATTTTGCAAAACAGAACGAAACAACTGTATACTTTGGCCGATGGAATCTCTTTACTTCCCTTGGGCATTGAGAAGCCTATGCCAGTGCTACAGGTTAAGTGCGAAACAGACTGTCATGGTTAGGTTATTTCGTTTCGTTTCGTTTCCCAGAACATCATAATCCCTCCGATTGTTGTTTCATACGTTGTAAATAGTGACATGATTTTGTACCTAACATGTACATATTTTGGTTGACTTATTTGAAAATAATTTGAACGTAAACTGGGTTAGGCATTAAGTACTTGCTGGGTATACTGTTTACGAAACAGACAACTTTCTGTAAACAGTGGTACATCTAAAGTCACCAATCGCTCAAAAGGACTGTCTCTTTATGCAAATTAGCCTGAAAGAAAACAGTTTACTAAATGAAATCTCACCAGAGCTTCTAATGTAGCACTGTATGTAGACCACATGGAAGCGTCGTAGTAAAAAGTTGATCACTTTCAAATGGGGAGCATAATTGAGGTTCTTCACTGCAAAATTGTGCTTAAAATGTATTTTCATATTCGATACTTCCCATTTCAATTCGAAATGCTAATTCGCTTTCTGAATAAGAATATGACAAATCTATACGCACATTCCAATACCTCTGGTACGTTATGATTAATTGTAATAATTTTAATTACGTATTCTAGAACGTGTAGGGTATTTAGTAGCTACTAAATCTGGTAAAAAGGGTTCATTGAAAATCCACTCTTTAGCCAGATAGCCATCTATTTTTTTTCTGTCTGATGCAATTTAACAGACTCTTGAAGTAGATTACATGCAAAGCGAACTATCCGTATTACTTTCCTTTGCTTCTATTTTTAAACAAGTAGCCCAATGTCACAAGCCACCGGCATCAAAGTCACTGCGATTTGTCCACGGGGCAAATTTTTAAACTATTGCAGTAAAAGGCGTTCAACAATGACTATTTTGATGGTATATATCGCAGGTATATAAGGCCAACATGAAGGTTCGATTCACAGTAGAAGACTTGTCTTTTTCCATTCTTATGTGAATTATTACTTCTTCTCTTGCCACAAGCTTTGCTACTTTTATATAATAGAAATGGGGCCATCCTGGTGGGATCATATTCCAAACTTCTTCGGTCATGTTCTCGAACCTGGCAAAACAAAATCAGCCCACTGCACATAGAAGCGTTTATTAGGATTCACATTTTAAGTAAGGGCAAGATACGGTTTACGTTTACCAATAGAGCATAAAGGGAGGGGGGGGGGGCAATGATTAAAAATTGTTAACAAACCTTTACCTTTTGCCATTTTGTAATAAATAAGACCATTAGACAGTGCTTTGAAAATATTATATAATTGTTAGAAGTGTGAACTACTGTTGGAAGTGTAAACTATTGTTGCAAGTGTAAAGTTTAACTTCTTGGACCACTGTGATCCATTTATATCCCCATTCAATTCACTTTCCGTCCAAAGTTGAATATCTTGTAGGCCATTTCTTTTCAAACCATTGATAATGAGTTTAGACAGCCACACCTATCGTACCCTTATAAGGCTGTTTTATATTCCTGACCGTCGATTATAATCGTTTTTGTAACTTGATATTAGTAACATTCCCGTAACTAGTCTATACTTCCACAAAACCTTTCACAATACATAATTGACAACGTATAATGCTGTACAATGGTTTATGTATGAACGTTTAACAATTTATCACATCTAATGTCAGATAAACAGTCTTATAGCTGGCTGATGCCCTCTTCTAAAAGAAGGAGGAATTCATCGGTCATTAGATTTTATCCTAAACCACTAGGTGTAAAGTATCCTATATGTTCATTGTGACAGAGTTACCAGCAAATATTGAGATATGTGTCAGTGATTATATTTGTTCATAGTTTGTATTCGGTCGTGGTTTAGGTTACTGAATTAGGAAAATTGTTGTTGTTTTAAAGAGTATGCTTACCTTTTTCTCAAAGTCTGTAAGTGGCTAATTAAAGAAACAGCTAGGTTGAAGGACTGAGTCAGAATGTAGGGTATATGTCTTTCGTTTTACCAATTTCAGTGTCTTTCAGTAAACACTCCTCCTCGATGATGATTTTTGACGGTCGGATTTAAATTAACTTCTCCACTCCCAGTGTTGCTATGGCGACCAAGAGGAAACTAGATGTGTTGATGATGACACCTTCACAATGCTTCAACCCCCCTTCCCAGTGTTTGCACAAATGAATATACTCCCTCAAGGTAGTTAAAAAGCTGATAGTGATTTGCTCTTTTCCAATTGATTTCGCTGTTTAATGCCCAGGTAAAACTAGTAGCCTGGCTACGCATTCATGTTTTGTCTCGTAATCAATTCCTTTAATGGGTGCTTTAAGCTTTCATGAATTTTATCATTTTGGGGACTATGTATGTCATATGGTGTACCTTTATACCTTACAACCAATGAGTCATATATTAAGGATATACTAAGGGTGTGTTTCTTTGTAACTGTGTTTATTCTTGTGCGTACGGTAAGTTATCAATAAAGATTGATACCTTGATCTGGTATATGAACTAGAAACTTATAGAAAACCAACTTGAGGACGTCAACAGTTTCTCAAAAGTGTGTGTGTGTGTGGGGGGGGGGGGGCATGTTTGGGGATGTTTTTATGAACTTGAACAGATCTAATGTTTGGGCGAGGCACTAGCGTCCTGGGATGTGGGTTTGCTAAAAGACATTTGAATTTTAAGATTAAAAGTTCTTTGTTGTGTTGTCTTGGGTATTTTCCTAATTTTTTCATTTAAAATAAAATGGTTGTTTTGGCATTTTCGTTTTGACAGAGTCAAAAATTGTAAGTTAATACATGCATATAAACAGCTATCAAACTTGAGGAGATATGTTCTCTGTCTACGCCTGTTGATCCTTATGTGGAGAAGGAAGGGTCGGTTGTATGACCCCCGACCGTAACGACTAAGGTCAAAGTCAAGCTGTAATGTTACGTGGATGTTAATTTCTTTGTCTATTGCTTAAAGAGGACTTACATTTATAACAAGGCGAATTGAACTGTATCATTGCGTAATCGAATAAAATTCGAAATTATATTATTTTATTAATTTATTGGAGAAAAAACTCAAAAATTGTAAACACCTCTTGATTTAGCCTACTTTTGGTTATTGCGCAATTTGCACAGATAATCGCCTTCAATCGTTTACAATTTACTTTTATTGTTTGTACTGGTCGGCGCATTAAAGCAAACACTATTGTTGCGTATTAAAGCAAACACTGTTGTCCTGGAAATGAAACACTTACCGTATACCGCATACCGTATGCATTGGCTTACCTGCATTTGATTTAAGCTTGGTGGATTGTTGTTATTGTAACTTTTTTCATGCGTGTATGCCACCCGTCTTTCTTCAATCAGCAAGTATTTAGCCTGCGTAGCGGGTCCCTGTGGCTGAGGTCGCACGGAGAATCCCATCACAGGAATTTGTAGTCACGAGCTCACCTACGGTGCCCTTGTCTGCCTCGTTTGTAGCCAGTCAGTGTACACGATATATTGCTTTAAGAACTCGATGTCTTGCATTAAACTTTATTCAAAGGCAACGGCGGAACCAGTCGGAATGGTAAAGACAGAGAAATTTCAATCATTTACTAAGATATAATCGTACAGGCAATGACAGACTGCTTTAACTTGACATATTTGTAATTATACTTGGTAGGACATTGCACGTTCCAAAACCTTTTTCACTTATCACACTATGTGTAGGCTATCATTTATGTATATACAACTTTCTACTTTGTCAGTAGGCCTATACTGAAAATATTATGTTATCAGCTGCATTTGCTATAATTTTGATTTTTGCGTCAGGTTTATTTCGTCGAATGGATATAGAGCTAGTAAATATATGTACTGTGTACCTCCAATACGGATGTCTGTCAATAATTGAAAATGTCGGCTCCATACAAGAAATATCATAGAAACTGTCGTTATTATTAAATTTTCTTTGTTCAAAACTGACGAGAGAAACTCTATAACACTTGAAAAACAAAGCTGTTATCAGGAAATGATTGAAAGTACAGTAAGAAGTTAATCAGCTTGGCTTAAAATCAGTCTTTCTTTTATTCGGCAACTGACAAATTCATAACTACCGCACTGATTAACTTTCTATGATCAAAACAGACATCAGACGGATCACGGCAAATTAACAAATCCACCCCTCCCCTTAGTCTCCCATCAGAAAAGTGATTAAATTGTCTACACTCATGTACTAGAAAAATTTACGGGAAAGTATTAAAATCGACAAAACAAGTAAAATCAGTTACAGGGGGAAGTGATGGGCCGGTACTTATTTTTTACATTGATATGAATAGAAAACAGGGGTCTGGTCTTGATGTCCGTTCACGCAGTTCGTCTGCCTACATATATGACTAGCACTTAAGTTTTACATAACATACTTCTACTATGAAATCTCTTCAGGGCTAATCACTTTGTTAACAAAAAGACTACCTTGTCGGAGACCTAGATTCTGAAGTGGCTATTCGAGGACTTTTCTCGGGACCCGGCGATGGCTGAAAGTGACCTTGAAAGGTTGGAGGGACCCAAATTTTACATAAGAAAACAAACCAGTCAATATAGTTGTGACTTCTACGATCGTTAAGCTGAAAGGAAAAGTGACATAAAACACTCAAAGACCTCTATTTGAGAATAAATCACGTCAGTCATTTGGAACTGACAATTAGCTCTGCAAGCATTAAATTGTAGCTTGAAGAAAAGCGGAGTGCTGTAGAAACAAGGCAAGAGGTGAAGGTAACCTCTGTTGGTGTATCAAGGAGCCCCCACTTCGCCTGCATATGCCCAGCAGGATGTTCCAGTTTAATAACACGTAATTGGTGTTGGGTTTTAACAGGTTCTTACTGATTTTGACATATACCTGTTAAAACCCGAAACCAAATACCCGTTACTTACCTGAAATTATCTGCTCAGGTGAGCATATTTGATGTAAAGTTATCGTGCTTATACTATGATACATGCTTCTGGTTGCTTTGGTTTGTAAAAGCATGGACTTAACACTTTTAGTGAGAACTCCCTGGTAAACTCATTGAAGAGCGATATGTTTCGTAAATTCATTCTTTAAGGCTTCTTTTGAGGAAACGAATCATGTCAACTCATCAGTGGTGCCACTACCGATTTTAAAGTGGGGATGGGGGTGGGGGAGTAAAGCAAAGAATTTTTACTTAATGGCAACATGTCGTTCGTATGCATCGATCCTAAAATTTTTGTATAAAAACGAACAAAGAAACGTGTGGAGGATTTCAATCGTCCCCGTGCCCCCTCCCTCCTTGGCGAGCAATCCCAACGTTGCCATGGAGTTTTACGTAACAATAATTGAGTAATGGAAATACTTTTCTCTTGAAGATCTGAGATCTGAAATTGTATATGAAATAGGGTCACTGGTCTTCGGCAGACTGAAAGTCAGTCGGTTATCATCTTTACATATCTCAGCCCACAAATGTAATGTCGGTCAAGTGCCCCTACCACCTTTGTTTACTGATTTTATCTAGTATCCAAATGAAGGCAGGCCGTTAAGGATAATGTCCTTTTTACAAACAACAGGCTGAGTGATGGTTCCTTGCACTTACCATCATGTAACAACACTCACGACTATAACATTATTGCGAAACAATATATTGTTGTACATAACGGCAATTTATCATGACATTGTATGAACCATTTCAGAAAGGTACCCAACGAACCATTTAGCCAAGGTCCACAACATGGCTATATCAGTGTTCTAACAAGGAATTAGGTCAGGTATAATTCGGATAACGACTTATTCAAACAAGGATTAAATATTGTCAATCAACTCTCAATTTTGAAGCAGTAGTTTTAACTCCTTTCCCTCAATGGAATTGACATTTTCAAAAATAAGAAAATAAAAAAGTTAACCCAGCTTCACAGTAATTCGGAAAATCACAGATAAAGGGGTAAGAATATATTTCCCTAATTTCTTCAAGATGTTTTCATGGGTTTTCACCGAAGGATTCTTTTTCTTCCTAAATTCTTCACACAAATCTTTACTACTGTATTGACAGTGGTATAATTGTGCTTAGTGTTTGCATATTACATTGTTACATAATAATACAGGGAGGCGGACACATTGAAAACCCTTTAACTCAGGAGATGCAGCTATTGAATGCATTACGTGATGCAGTACAAACATAAGATCATGTGCTGTCAATAACTCTAGGAATTGTGAGACAGTATGACATTACATGGCATTAAAAAAAAATGATTTCTAAAAGATGTCTAATTAAACGGAATTCCGTGCACGGCATGGAAGATTCTTGAAATAAAAGAAAAAAAAAACTCATGCAAGTTTCCTCTAACTTTCCAGACCGTGTGACGTCATGGGACTTTGCAAAATGTGACATAAGTAATAGATTTTTGTAAAAAAAATGTTCAACTCATTTAAAAAGGATTTACAATGCACAAGGTTATCCTAGTTTTTATACTAGGGACAATGGATTTATCCTGGACTTTTCATAATTTGTTCATAAAACATTAATGTAGTTAGAGTCATGATGAAATTATATTGTAAGCAAAGGTGCAAGAACCCTGACTGAAGTACGAAATATTTCTCAATTGCATGTATCATAGGCACATCAGGGGTAAAGGCGGATCTATCCTCTACCTCCAGTCAAACATGTGCAGGTTGAAGTTTAAGTCCGCTCGTTAGTTTTCAAGTACCGAAACCCTTCATTTGTCTGCAGTGTGAAATTTATCAAATTTGTTGCAATTGAACTATCAACTTTATCAACAAATATACTCAAAAGCAGTTCAAAATTTAGCATGATATCGCACCTTTCTTAGAACTCTTAATAAGTCATTTTTTCAAAGAATGGTGGACACCCCTTTAGACCCCTTCATATTACGGCAGTCTGAAAGTTTCAGCCCACAGCAGGGAATGCTTAACGCCTATGAGGCTATGTATATGGACGTGTTATCTGTTATGGACAGGCCTTGCAACAAGACATTGGACCAAGGGCGTTCATGATTTACTTTTTACATGGGGATACACCACGGGCCATGCGAATGAAGATAATGTAGAACAGCAGGCCCATAGCCAGGAGTTAGGGCATAGGGGCACTGGTACTGCAAAGGAGGGGCACTGGTACAGCAAAGGGGGCACCAAAGATGTTTGTAGCCAGTGCACCACCAGATAATGGAAGTTTGCTCTAACCACACGGATGATATCTTAAGCCCACCACCGATAGCTAAAAGAAATTGTATATTCGTATGTACATGCGGAAAAGTGCGCAAAAATTTTCCCTTGTGGCAATTTTCCCCTCCTCTTGCAATACAGAGATATGGAAAGTCTCCACAAGTGGGCAGAACAAAGCAGTGATCATGATGATGCTTTCTCAGCCCCTCAAGCGCAGGTGAAGAGTTTAGTACTTTGTGAACGGTGAGGCGACCATGGGCTGCCATAAGACCCCGGTGTGATTCAGTATAATTTAGGTGGGATCCAGAGGAAAAACATCCCGAAAAGTTTGAGGAATTAGCAAAATGGAAATACTAGCATGTAGAATTGAGCTAGCCTTCGACGCATACTGAGGGCACACCGAGCTCTTCCCAGTTCACAATTCAGTCTGAATTATCGTATTTTTAATTTAAACGAAATTTTCAATGAAGAGCCTGCAACTGGATGAACAGTTCGGGAGATAACCGTTTTCGGGTAAAAATGAATTTTCACCCTATCGGGGGAAAAATCTTGTCATGCGTGGCCCCATTTTCAAATTTTTCTCATAGTGCATTGTGCTCATGCCGCGCACATTCAAAGGGGAAGAACGTTAAGAACAACCTTGAAATTTTTGTTTATTCCAGGAAAAAGAGATACTGGCATATTTAAAACCTTTGTAGCTAAGAGAACAAAAAAGGCCGAGTACATGTTCTTAGTTAACGGCGCAGGTTTTGAGATAATGAGCAATTTTCCTAAGCCAGGGGCGGCGATCTCTTAAAATTATTGGGAGGTGGGGGGGGGGGGGCACCTGCTTGAGTGAGCACTTTGCGCCTCCGCCCAGGCGCACAGGGGGCCTCCATGGCGATTTGGTACAATTTTTGGTACAATTTGGTACAATTATTCATATCGAAAATGTGTGTAACAGCATTTATTTTTTTCTGTATACCTCTTAATATTGGGGGAAATTTCATATTATGCCCCCTCACTAAAATATTGAGGAACATGTCCCCCTGTCCCCCATGATCGCCACCCATGTGCTAAGAATTTTGTCCTAAGCTTAATTTATAGACTCGACGCAGCCGCACGTGTGCACCGTGTACCACATAAGGGTGTGTAAGTGGATCATGCCATCACGTGTTCATTTACACGCTGTGGAAGATCCTTTTGTTTCGCTCTATGGGCCTGAACTGTTACCTCATTCTTGAATACACGCACATAGTTTAAACAAATCGACGGCTGCGAAGAGGCAGACAATAACTGTACATAAATATTCATGTTTTGAGCTAGGCAAACTTTTCCCGGATCGGGTGAATTCTCATTCTCACCAGAAAGCGGTTATCTCCCGAACTGATGAAATGCACAGTCACCAGGGAAAGGAAAGTGAATCTTTGAATAAATTTGTGGTTCGAGTAAATTTAGCTTCACCCTTGTATAATCATGTGAAGGGCACTCTAGGTATTAGACTCCTACCAGAAGACCCCATGCCTTGCCCCTAACTTTGAGTATATACACATAATTTTGGCTAGAACATTTAATTATAAGCCTTTAACTGGCATTGCAAAAAAAAAAAGTATTGACCATGATAAATCTTTTGGCAGGCTCAGCTGGAGGTGTACTCAGGATTTTCCCTACATGGTCCTAGCTCATCGACGCTGGTCCAGCAACTCGAAAGCACGACAGATGGGACGGGTTGTCGAAATGATGATGACGAACTCTTAAATTCTAGGCGCGCGAAAAATTCAGAGTTCTATTGCAAATATTGTAAAAAACAAATTGTCTTTTACAAAGCAAAATTGGGAAATTTTGGGTGTATTGAAGAACCTGCCCTCTTTTAGAGCATAACTAAGAAATTGGTCGGGCGAATGGTCGTCGTCGGGGATTACTAACTTTATCGTACTTATTAAGAATCCCCAACGAAACTGAAAAATTTTCCCGACAGGTGACAACCTTCCCCGATGAAGGGATGCCCACTTGCCTCCTCCCCCTCTCCCGCTCACTTGGCACCAGCTCTGGACTCAGCACTAAGACACTTACAAAATATGTTTGCCACGATTGCGTAGAATAATCCAAAAGGTAGGAAAAAGAGGATAGAACCTCACATTGCTGCAATTTCCTGATTCTCCAGAATCACGCCAATGCGGAAGAATAAATATTGTCAAACATTTACCTTGAAGAAAGCCAACATATTTGAAACGGCAGGTAATGGAAACAGAACTGAAAGTGGAAACGCGGGTAGCGCACGAAAAGTTTTTGCGTGTAGAAAAATATGTTACAGTAAACAAAGTATGTTCATCGCTAAACTTCTTTGGGATAATTTGATATTCTGGTCAATAATCGCTAGAGCACGTCTGTGCAGGTAATATAACTTTATTTTTGATTAGTTTTCCAAATGGGGGTATTGGCCGCAAGGGGGAGGGGGCACGGTCCCCTTTACAACGCCTGGCTATCGACCTGTTTAGAAGAATCCTGTCCTTTCATTCAATGTCTTTCTTTAGAACTGATTACAATTTTCAACAGCTTCGATTTTGCGTGAAGGGATTTGAAGTGTCAGACTGTAAGTTTAAAACATCCTTAATTGCGGGAACATCTAAGATCTTTTAATGTACTTTGCGAAAGGAACTATGTTAAGTTAAAGTGTTAAAGTACAGTTAAAGTGTTAAAGTACAGTTAAATTTATCTCGATTTAATGATCTCTGTATTATTCTTTCTGATAATTAAGCATATTTATAAATAGCTATCTGAAGTTTACCCATCAATCATCTGACATGTGCATAAGTTGCTAGGAAGGAGACCCAACTTGCCATAGACTCTTTGAAGCAAAATTTGGCTTCCGATGGTTATCTTGCTTTTCTCATCAAAATGCTTAATAACAAGATCAACTTGGACCAATGGCTTATTGTCAAAATAGGAATGAAAAGAAGCACTCTAGCCTAAAACCCGTTAACTTCTCATCACCAGTGTTATACAAAAATGTGGAATTCACAACTTTCGTTGTTATTCGTCGCTTGCTCATTCAGTTCGCCATTGCAGAATTCTCTCACTAAAACTTATCATTCGAGTATTTTTTTTTAATGACACAGAAATTTGCCAAAATTTAGATTAAGAACAATAACTGAAGCATCAATATCGTTTATTTGCCGGTCGCTTAACTGATAATGTTAAAGAACGCTTGATCCTTGTCGGAAACAAACTTTACATCAAGGAATGCCTATACAATGACCATGGTTTCAGGATTGCTTGGACATGAGGAGAACAGATCATCATTAACGGGGGTTTAGTTAACAGAGTCTATGCATTAGGAACAAAAAGACCCGTCCATTAAAGTTTGATAGTTGGAATGTTTTGAATCACTCGCAAGTTTCCTGTGGTCTTACAAGGGAGTTGTTAGGAAGGATACAACGACCAAATCTGTCAGACACTATGTACTTAAAAAAATAATTTAATTCTTCCAGGAACTGCAGTTTGATTGACAAGTCTCTTTGTTCCTATTGTTAAGTCCCTGTTGACTAAACCCTTTCTCCACCCTCCTTTTCCAAGTAATCCCGAGACAAAGGCCATTGGCTATACATGCTTTGAAGCAGGGAGTTGCCACAGATGCAACTCCCAGTTTGACGTAACTTTGTTTCTGCCAGTGAACAAAATTTAATCTAGATTTTCAGTAAAACGAATGGCAACAAACGTTTAAACAATGTACTTCAGTTGTGCCCCACAATTTATGTATAGAAATTCTTAGCTGACCTTAAATGGAATGATATTTATTTAGTGTGACGAATAACTACGAAAGGTTACAAGTTTACAATTTAGCATGACGATTGGCAACGAAAAGTAACGACTTTAACGTAAGAGGTGTGTCTTCTCATTGTCATTTTGGAAATTCATTACAAATCCTAGTTGATCCTAGGTATTGAGATAAGAATTTTGAGAAGATGGTAAGACAACTGTTGGGAACGAACACTGCTTCAAAGAATCTACAAAATGTTGGATCTCCTTTCTAACACCTCCCTGATTTAACATTGGATGTTGTGTCTCCTGTCACCTCCTTGGTATACGGGTATCATATCCCAAGTGTTTCTAGCTTAATTTAATATAACAGGGCGCATTGGTGGCTTGAAATTACTACTCTTCCGAGTAATGCGTGCGGCATAGGTTAGTTAGTTAGTTAGATGAGGTTTAACGTCCCAGTTTTCAACCAATTGGTTCAAGTCGAGATGACCACGGCCTTTTTTCCAGTTGTGGCTCACTGGCTTGTTTTTCCTACTCCATTGCTTATGCTGATCACCAAGCACAAAGGCAGTAGGTTCCATTTTTAAAGTCTTTGGTATGACCCGGCCAGGATTTGAACCCTAGACCTTCCGGCTGCAAGTCGGATGCTGTAACTACCACCCGGCATAGGTACATGGGTTTAATTACAATATGCTTCTACGCTAAGCCTGTCAAACAATTTTAAGCATCATACATTTTCTTAGAAACTAATTAATCGGAAGCTTACCACTCTTGCCATTTACTTCTGATTCAGTGTCTTTATTTTGATAAAAGACTATTCTAAGAATGCTTCATCTCATTTAGTCCATTTAAACGATAGAATAAACCAAAACCAAATAGCGCCCTTTCTAGCAACCTGACAAACGATTCTGAGATCCATGAATTTAAAGTTTAAAGGTCACTGCTGTCCTGTGTGTCCTGTAAGACTTTTTACTACTGTACAGTCCACGTGAAAATCATTGGCAGTGGTGGGGGTATTTGTGGCAATGTCTCTATTTCCCTTCCCTAAAGCTATTTCCGCTGCACCATATCTTCTCATCTTACCAATGTATCACAAAGATGTCAATCTCAAGTCCTTTAGGACGTGCCCAACACATACCTTCCAATATAACCGCAATTATTGACCCTCTTTAGTGGCCAATGTGTCGGCCAATGTTTCAGACTGCAGTACCGCATAGCGCGAGTTTTTGGTCTGCAAGATAACTCCGATGGGCATTTTGCAATTTCTTAATCCACAACCCTGGCAAGCCCGTGGTTAGTGGGGGGGGGGGGGGCTTTTGTCACCTAAAAAAAAAAAATTCTCTCAGAAATTTTTCGATTTCCATTGCCTTAATACATTTTCACACATTTACCAAACCTAAATATTTCTTCCCCTTGGAGGTTATCCCCCTTCGCTGCCTTGCCTGGCTACTAAACTTGGGGCAATATCTATTATACTGTATAAGATAGACTCATCTCCATCCCTTACTCTTCCTTCTTAATTTGCTGAGTTACTTCATTTCCCCACAATGAAATCACCTTTGGTGGGTAAAGCAAACATTATAACAAAACTTGAAACAGGCAAATTATAGTTACAACTAAAATTTTCATATGGTTCAGTTAGTCTGTAAGTATGCAGTGACAACAGCCGCCACCAAATGTTTGTCTGTATGGATTGTTGACTTTGAGTTCATTCGCTAGTTGCACTTGACAGCACATGGCACGAATCTGGGCCCATCATATAGTAATTGATATGTTAGGCAGCACTCTTTACTGAATATTTTTGTTTTCCTTCAACTATCTGTGTACTACTATCAATAAGCAGGCCGAACGCATCGGAAAACAAAGTCGAGTCTTAATTCATTTTCTCGTAGAAATTAATTTACCTTTTTGTCAAAAGAAAATTTGAGTGGAAGCGTGCATTTTTAGAAAGTTGAAATAACAAATCAGAAAATGATTGCACCAGAAAGGTCTAAGTAGTATTATTGTCAGGCATTTTACGCTAAAGGGAACAATCACAAAAGTTTTATTCTTACGCTACGCGGCAGTTAAAGATTTGGCGTTTCCCACCCAGCTTGGAAAATGTGACAAGTGCAAAGCCCCGAAACATAAAATGTTCTTCACAAAGGCACAAAATGAAATAAAACTAGGTAAAAGTTGAAAACCTTATTGGTTAATAACAGGACCAATTTTCTCTGGTATTCATATTTTTGTTCCATCACCTTATGTCTCCTTATACACTCTAAACAAACGACTGGAAAGAACGGGATCCATCATGACTTAAAAGAGAAAACGTAACAGTAGTGATATTCAATTATGGTATAAACACAAGGTCATGTTTCAGTGTAATAAATTGTTCTGAGGATATATTCGATTTCAAATACAGCTAAGTCACTGGTGTTGCGGCGTTTATATTTGTGTTGCTTCTAATCAGCGGCATGTCTATGGGACTTTGGAGAAGATGAACCATTTGTGATTTCCTCCTCTGCTGTCAGGGAACAAGTCTTACCTTCCCTTGCTATTTTGTTCACGGTTAAAACTAGGTGGAGAAAAATTGATGTAGCTAATTATTCAAACAATCACAATTTCTAATAAATAATTTGTTTGTCACATAAAGTCAAAGAAATATTGACTAACTGAAAGGCTTACGGTCGACTACATTGCACAGTAAAAGGACTTAAGACCTACAATCCTGGACAAAAATACATGGGACAGCACCCCCACTCCCCCGTTCAATGTTGAATTTCTTTAAATTCGGAATATCTTTGGGTTGGGACAACATTGATCAAGGGGGGAAGGGATTTTTGAAGACCGCGAACCTGTCGAAGTATTTTGCTACATTTGTGTCAAAGTGTCCCATCATTTTTGTCCAAGATTGTCTGAGCTACCATATAGTCCATAGGAGTATTGGTCAGTTATATATAGGGTACACGAACACAGGTGAGATTCGATTTTTTCGTAGCGGTGTGCACATCCCCGAATTTAAGATGATAGTTGATAAACGGAATGTGACTTCTTTAATTGAGAATAACATCATAACGAGCCGGATTTAAGTATGGGCCAGCGGGGCATGTGCCCAGGGGCCCCACAAAAAGCGGGCCCCACAAAATTATGTTATTGTATTTTTGGGGTAGGACCACAACCTTTGCCTTCCTTTCATGACTTGCGCCCTTGCAGTCTTGTGGTGAATTATAGTCGAAGGGTCCCCCACAATATTTTGTGCCCAGAGCCCCCACAAAGTAAAACCCGGCCCTGATATCATATTACAAACACTGAAAAAGAATATACTACGTACGTACACAAAAGCCCGTTTTCATTTTCAAAGGACTGTCACTCGTACACCCCTTGCCGCGGCTAATAATTTGATATAGCGACATCATTTCGGACGGTCTACCATTGACCCGACGACGGTCTACCGTTGACCTACACACTGTTTTAATGGGACGGACGGTCGACCGCACTCTTTTGGGAAGGGGCTTAATGCAAAAGAAATATTTACAGCAATTTTACGGTTGACCGTGGCAAATAACGAGTAAACTACATTTTAAGAATTACTTGATACCCATAAAAAAGTACAGTGATATCATCTATACATACTCCATCTTTGCATGTTTATGACGTCATCCTTAGAGAGAAAATATGCTGTAAGATAAGGTAGATCATGTGGTTTACCATAGTTCTGAAATAGCCATTGACGAGGGCGCCCTCTTCCTTAGTCTCAAATTCCTGGAATTATTACTTTGTCCCCCCCCCCCTTTTGACGGAATGATAGAATCCAATCGCTCTGGCATTTATGCAATAATGTCATCAATGATTTAACCGGGTATTATCATGATAGTTCTAATAACTCGACGAAAAGCTAAGAACTTCTGCACTTTGATATTATTTTCGAAAGCGTCCCTTTGCAATTTCATGTGAGCTTTCGGTTCCGGTGAGAAAAAGTTGTACTTGGCCATGACTATGAAATATTGTATGCTGTGTAAAATCTTCAACTAAAGGCAGACATTTGGTTATATTAGGCTGTATTGAGTAAGCAAGTGTACAAAACAACTGAATTGTCGGTCCCTCCACCCCTCCCTCTTCCGAACAATAGCATGAATACAATTGAATGGATATACATGGTCCTCCTTAATAAACGTCCTAACGCAACTTCTTAAATAGGCAAATTTATACCTCCATTACTGTCAAATTCCACCTTCTCAACTTAAATCCAAGTTTCCTCGATTTCCAAATTAACAATTAGCTGCAATCTTTAATTACTCATTATCTTCATTTTCGGTCATAGCTCTCAAATGTGTCCTACAATTTATGAACGTTTCTCTGCTGCAACGTATATTCGTATGCTCCCATACACTTGTACAGTAGTTCAGACTGTCTGAGCTACCATATAGTCCATAGGAGTATTGGTCAGTTATATATAGGGTACACGAACACAGGTGAGATTCGATTTTTTCGTAGCGGTGTGCACATCCCCGAATTTAAGATGATAGTTGGAAACGGAATGTGACTTCTTTAATTGAGAATAACATCATACCGAGCCGGATTTAAGTATGGGCCAGCGGGGCATGTGCCCAGGGGCCACACAAAAAGCGGGCCCCACAAAATTATGTTATTGTATTTTTGGGGTAGGACCACAACTTTTGCCTTCCTTTCATGACTTGCGCCCTTGTAGTCTTGTGGTGAATTATAGTCGAAGGGGCCCCCACAATATTTTGTGCCCAGAGCCCCCACAAAGTAAAACCCGGCCCTGATATCATATTACAAACACTGAAAACGAATATACTACGTACGTACACAAAAGCCCGTTTTCATTTTCAAAGGACTGTCACTCGTACACCCCTTGCCGCGGCTAATAATTTGATATAGCGACATCATTTCGGACGGTCTACCATTGACCCGACGACGGTCTACCGTTGACCTACACACTGTTTTAATGGGACGGACGGTCGACCGCACTCTTTTGGGAAGGGGCTTAATGCAAAAGAAATATTTACAGCAATTTTACGGTTGACCGTGGCAAATAACGAGTAAACTACATTTTAAGAATTACTTGATACCCATAAAAAAGTACAGTGATATCATCTATACATACTCCATCTTTGCATGTTTATGACGTCATCCTTAGAGAGAAAATATGCTGTAAGATAAGGTAGATCATGTGGTTTACCATAGTTCTGAAATAGCCATTGACGAGGGCGCCCTCTTCCTTAGTCTCAAATTCCTGGAATTATTACTTTGTTTTCCCCCCCCCCCCCCCTTTTGACGGAATGATAGAATCCAATCGCTCTGGCATTTATGCAATAATGTCATCAATGATTTAACCGGGTATTATCATGATAGTTCTAATAACTCGACGAAAAGCAAAGAACTTCTGCACTTTGATATTATTTTCGAAAGCGTCCCTTTGCAATTTCATGTGAGCTTTCGGTTCCGGTGAGAAAAAGTTGTACTTGGCCATGACTATGAAATATTGTATGCTGTGTAAAATCTTCAACTAAAGGCAGACATTTGGTTATATTAGGCTGTATTGAGTAAGCAAGTGTACAAAACAACTGAATTGTCGGTCCCTCCACCCCTCCCTCTTCCGAACAATAGCATGAATACAATTGAATGGATATACATGGTCCTCCTTAATAAACGTCCTAACGCAACTTCTTAAATAGGCAAATTTATACCTCCATTACTGTCAAATTCCACCTTCTCAACTTAAATCCAAGTTTCCTCGATTTCCAAATTAACAATTAGCTGCAATCTTTAATTACTCATTATCTTCATTTTCGGTCATAGCTCTCAAATGTGTCCTACAATTTATGAACGTTTCTCTGCTGCAACGTATATTCGTATGCTCCCATACACTTGTACAGTAGTTCAGACTGTCTGAGCTACCATATAGTCCATAGGAGTATTGGTCAGTTATATATAGGGTACACGAACACAGGTGAGATTCGATTTTTTCGTAGCGGTGTGCACATCCCCGAATTTAAGATGATAGTTGGAAACGGAATGTGACTTCTTTAATTGAGAATAACATCATACCGAGCCGGATTTAAGTATGGGCCAGCGGGGGCATGTGCGCCCAGGGGCCACACAAAAGCGGGCCCCACCAAAATTATGTTATGTATTTTTGGGGTAGGACCACAACCTTTGCCTTCCGTTCATGACTTGCGCCCTTGTAGTCTTGTGGTGAATTATAGTCGAAGGGGCCCCCACAATATTTTGTGCCCAGAGCCCCCACAAAGTAAAACCCGGCCCTGATATCATATTACAAACACTGAAAACGAATATACTACGTACGTACACAAAAGCCCGTTTTCATTTTCAAAGGACTGTCACTCGTACACCCCTTGCCGCGGCTAATAATTTGATATAGCGACATCATTTCGGACGGTCTTATACCATTGACCCGACGAACGGTCTAATACCGTTGACCTACACACCGTTTAATGGGACGGACGGTCGACCGCACTTTTTGGGAAGGGGGCTTAATGCAAAAGAAATATTTTACAGCAATTTTACGGTTTGACCGTGGCAAATAACGAGTAAACTACATTTTTAGAATTACTTGATACCCATTAAAAAGTACAGTGATATCATCTATACATACTCCATCTTTGCATGTTTATGACGTCATCCTTAAAGAGAAAATATGCTGTAAGATAAGGTAGATCATGTGGTTTACCATAGTTCTGAAATAGCCATTGACGAGGGCGCCTTCTTCCTTAGTCTCAAATTCCTGGAATTATTACTTTGGTCCCCCTCCGGGCCCCGCCCTTTTGACGGAATGATAGAATCCAATCGCTCTGGCATTTATGCAATAATGTCATCAATGATTTAACCGGGTATTATCATGATAGTTTCTAATAACTCGACGAAAAGCTAAGAACTTCTGCACTTTGATATTATTTTCGAAAGCGTCCCTTTGCAATTTCATGTGAGCTTTCGGTTCCGGTGGTGGAAAAAGTTGTAGCTTGGCCATGATTATGATGAATATTGTATGGCTGTGTGTGAAATCTTCAACTAAAGGCAGACATTTGGTTATATTAGGCTGTTATTGAGTAAGCAAGTGTACAAAACAACTGAATTGTCCGGTGCTCCTCCACCCCTCCCTCTTCCGAACAATAGCATGAATACAATTGAATGGATATACATGGTCCTCCTTAATAAACGTCCTAACGCAACTTCTTAAATAGGCAAATTTTATACCTCCATTACTGTCAAATTCCACCTTCTCAACTTAAATCCAAGTTTCCTCGATTTCCAAATTAACAATTAGCTGCAATTCTTTAATTATCTCATTATCTTCATTTTCGGTCATAGCTCTCAAATGTGTCCTACAATTTATGAACGTTTCTCTGCTGCAACGTACATTCGTATGCTCCCATACACTTGTACAGTAGTTCAGACTGTCTGAGCTACCATATAGTCCATAGGAGTATTGGTCAGTTATATATAGGGTACACGAACACAGGTGAGATTCGATTTTTTCGTAGCGGTGTGCACATCCCCGAATTTAAGATGATAGTTGGAAACGGAATGTGACTTCTTTAATTGAGAATAACATCATACCGAGCCGGATTTAAGTATGGGCCAGCGGGGCATGTGCCCAGGGGCCACACAAAAAGCGGGCCCCACAAAATTATGTTATTGTATTTTTGGGGTAGGACCACAACTTTTGCCTTCCTTTCATGACTTGCGCCCTTGCAGTCTTGTGGTGAATTATAGTCGAAGGGGCCCCCACAATATTTTGTGCCCAGAGCCCCCACAAAGTAAAACCCGGCCCTGATATCATATTACAAACACTGAAAACGAATATACTAAACGTACGTACATCAAAAGCCCGTTTTCATTTTTCAAGGACTGTCCCTCGTACAAATAACCCCTTTGCCGCGGCTAATAATTTGATATAGCGACATCATTTCGGACGGTCTAACCATTGACCCGACGACTGGTCTACCGTTGACCTACACACTGTTTTAAATGGGACGGGACGGTCGACCGCACTCTTTTGGGAAGGGGCTTAATGCAAAAGAAATATTTACAGCAATTTTTAAACGGTTGACCGTGGCAAATAACGAGTAAACTACATTTTAAGCAATTACTTGATACCCCAGTAAAAAGTACAGTGATATCATCTATACATACTCCATCTTTGCATGTTTATGACGTCATCCTTAGAGAGAAATATTGGCTGTAAGATAAAGGTAGATCATGTGGTTTACCATAGTTCTGAAATAGCCATTGACGAGGGCGCCCCTCTTTCCTTAGTTCCTCAAATTCCTGGAATTATTACTTTGTTTTCCCCCCCCGCTCCCCCCCCTTTTGACGAATGATAGAATCCAATCGCTCTGGCATTTATGCAATAATGTCATCAATGATTTAACCGGGATTATCATGATAGTGTCTAATAACTCGACGAAATAGCAAAGAACTTCTGCACCTTTGATATTATTTTCGAAAGAAAGCGTCCCTTTGCAATTTTCATTGTGAGCTTTCGGTTCCGGTGAGAAAAAGTTGTACTTGGCCTGACTATGAAATATTGTATGCTGTGTAAAATCTTCAACTAAAGGCAGACATTTGGTTATATTAGGCTGTAATTGAGTAAGCAAGTGTAGCAAAACAACTGAATTGTCGGTCCCTCTCCACCCCTCCCTCTTCCGAACAATAGCATGATATACAATTGAATGATATACATGGTCCTCCTTAAATAAACGTCCTAACGCAACTTCTTAAATAGGCAAATTTATACCTCCATTACTGTCAAATTCCACCTTCTCAACTTAAATCCAAGTTTCCTCGATTTCCAAATTAACAATTAGCTGCAATCTTTAATTACTCATTATCTTCATTTTCGGTCATAGCTCTCAAATGTGTCCTACAATTTATGAACGTTTCTCTGCTGCAACGTATATTCGTATGCTCCCATACACTTGTACAGTAGTTCAGACTGTCTGAGCTACCATATAGTCCATAGGAGTATTGGTCAGTTATATATAGGGTACACGAACACAGGTGAGATTCGATTTTTTCGTAGCGGTGTGCACATCCCCGAATTTAAGATGATAGTTGGAAACGGAATGTGACTTCTTTAATTGAGAATAACATCATACCGAGCCGGATTTAAGTATGGGCCAGCGGGGCATGTGCCCAGGGGCCACACAAAAAGCGGGCCCCACAAAATTATGTTATTGTATTTTTGGGGTAGGACCACAACCTTTGCCTTCCGTTCATGACTTGCGCCCTTGTAGTCTTGTGGTGAATTATAGTCGAAGGGGCCCCCACAATATTTTGTGCCCAGAGCCCCCACAAAGTAAAACCCGGCCCTGATATCATATTACAAACACTGAAAACGAATATAACTACGTGATACGTAGCAACAAAATACAAGCCCGTTTTCATTTTCAAAGGACTGTCACTCGTACTGAACTCTCCTTGCCGCGGCTAATAATTTGATGATAAGCGACATCATTTCGGACGGGTCTACCATTGACCCGACTACGGTCTAAATTACCGTTGAGCCTTACACACCGTTTTAATGGGACGGACGGTCGAATCGACCGCGACTCTTTGGGAAGAGGGCTTAATGCACAAAGGAAATATTTACAGCATTTTGACGGTTGAACTCGTGGCAAATAACGAGTAAACTACATTTTAAAAGAATTACTTGATACCCTATAAAGAAAGTACAGTGATATCATCTATACATACATCCATCTTTGGCATGTTTATAGACGTCATCCTTAAAGATGAAAATATGCTGTAAGATAAGGTAGAAGATCATGGTTGTTTAGAACTACGCATTAGTTTCTGAAATAGCCAATCTGTACGAGGGGCCGTGGACGCCTCTTCCTTAGTCTCAAATTGCCTGTGGAAATTATTACTTTGTCCCGCCGCCCTCGACGCTTTTGAAAGCGATCAGGATAGAAATCCAGATCGCTCTGCTGGCATTTTATGGCAATAGATGTCTGCAATGATTTAACCGGGTATATATCATGATAGTTTCTAATAACTCGACGAAATAGCTAAAGGAACTTCTGCACTTTGATATTATTTTCCGGAGAGGAGCAGTCATCCCTTTGCAATTTCATGTGAGCTTTGCGGTATGCGGCGGGAGAAATCAAGTTGTACTTGGCCGTATGAGACATATGAAATATCTGTTATGCTGTGTTTTGAAATCTTCAACTAAAGGCAGTACATTTCGGGTTGGATAGTGGGCTGTATTGAGGTACGCTAAGTGGTAAAAACACAACTGAATTGTTCAAGTCTCTCGTCATCCACGCCCTCCCTCTTCCGGAACAATAGCATGAAATAGAACATTGAAAATGGAATATACATGGTTCGCTCCTTAATACAACGTCCATAACGTCAACTTCTTAAATAGGCAATTTATAGAGTTACCGTCCATTACTGCACAAGTTCTACCTTCTCAACTTAAATCCGAAGTTTCCTCGATTTCTCAAATTACAGTTAGTCTGGCAATCTTTAATTACTCATTATCTTACATTTTGCGGTGGCTATTATAGCTCTCAATTGATGTCGTCCTAACAATTTATGAACGTTTTCTTCTTCGTTCTGCAACGTATATTCGTATGCTTCCCATACAGCTTGTAC
>JAIZAY010000222.1:0-74865 GCA_029531755.1 Holothuria leucospilota
TGAATTTTGCAGTCTATATTTCAACTCATTGCTTACAAAAAACATGAAAAATTGATCACATTTTATAAGTAATACGGTCAGAAACAAGCACTCATAAAAAATTTAAGGGAGTAACTTTGTCAATCAAAATTCGTCGGCGTAAGAACATTTGAATTAGTGGTCCGCAACCTGAAGTTTGAGGTCTAATTAATAAACGAGTAGTTGGTGGCGCTGCAAAGAAATTGGTATCAGTTGTTTGTTTGACAGCCCACTCAGTATGCACAACGTAGTATTTAAGAATTTGTGTACCCAGCCGGGATTTATGTAGGGCTGTATGAACATATAATCGTCTGGTATTGGTTGATAAAAGCATCATATACTGGCTGAGAAGGAAGACTCCAGGAGGGGGATGACAGAACTACTGAGAAATTAGTATTGTGTAGCCATGGTAACACTGTTACAGAACGACAGTTCGGTTAGTTTTTTTAGGCACATTACTGCTGTTCGTACAAGACCAGTAAAAAGCACGAATGTCAGGAAACAAGAAACGCGAAACAAGTTTGCTGTGTCCCATTTGTTTTGCGTCTTTGTTGTAACCCATGTACATGGATTGGTTTACATACACGTTAAAAAGAAAAACCTGAAAGCCCAAAGGCTTAGTGATTCCTTGCCGAATGGGGACGCTTTGTTGCACTGAGGTTTATCCCTCAAATATATCTTTCTTGACTACATCATTTTACGATGTTTTAACAATTTGACCTCTGCTGACCTCATACGACCCTTGAACCCCACCAAATATATCAAAAAAGAAAATCTGAAGTGTCTTGAGAGGGATTCAACTCCAATGGATCTTTCATCTTGAAAATTCTTGGGAAATTTTGCTTTTTGACCTCTGGTGACCCCAGATGACGATCTTGGGAGTACTTGGGATATTTTGCTGTTTGACCTCTGGTGACTCCTGATGACTATCTTGGGAATTCTTGGCAAATGTTGCTTTTTGACCCCAGTTGACAATCTTGGGGATTCTTGGGAAATTTTGCTGTTTGACCTCTGGTGACTCCAGATGACCATCTTGGGAATTCTTTGGAAATTTTGCTTTTTGACCTCTGGTGACCCCATATAACAATCTTGGGAATTCTTGGGAAATTGTGCTTTTTGACCCTTGGTGTCCCCGTAGGGTGATCTTGGAAATTCTTGAGAAGTTTTGCTTTTTGACATCTGGTGACCCCATATAACAATCTTGGGAATTCTTGGGATATTTTGCTTTTTGCCCTCCGATAACCCCAGATGACGATCTTGGGAATTCTTGGGAAATGTTGCTTTTTGACCCCAGATGACAATCTTGGGAAGTCTTGGGAAATTTTGCTTTTTGACTTTTGGTAACCCAAGATGACCTTTGACCTCCACCAAAAAACAATAGGGTTCTTCCTTACATCATGATAAATCTGTATAGCAAATATGAAAAGTGTCGGTCATTCCTATCTTGAGATATCGTGATTGCAAGCTTTCAGCTTTTTACTTCCACTGACCTCAAATGACCTTTGACCTTCACCAAAAAACAAAAGTCTTCTTCCTCTCAACATGACAAATCTATATACCAAATAAGAAAAGAGTCGGCCATTGCTATCTTGAGATATCCTGTTTACAAGCCCTTTACGAGGTTTTTGCAGTTTAACCTCTGGTGACCTTAGATGACCTTTGACCTTCACCAAAAAAAAAAGGATTCTGTCTCTCAACATGACAAGTCTATATACCAAATATGAAAAGTGTCGGTCATTCCTATCTTGAGATATCGCGATTAACAAGCTTTTCAGCTTTTTACCTCCGGTGACCTAAAATGACCTTTGACCTTCACCAAAAACAACAAGGTTGTTCCTCTCAACATGAAAAATCCATATACCAAATATGAAAAGTGTCGGCCATCCCTATCTCGAGATATCGCGATTACAAGGCTTTCGGTTTTTGACCTCTGGTGACCTCAGATGACCTTTGACCTCTACCAAAAACAATAGGTTTCTTCTTCTCAACATGACAAATCTGTATAGGTCATTCCTATCTTGACATATCGCTATTTTAAGGTTTTCGGTCTTTGACCTCTGGTGACCTCACATGACCTTTGACCTCAACCCAAAACAACAGGATACTGTCTCTCAACATGACAAGCCTATATACCAAATATGAAAAGTGTCGGTCATTCCTATCTTGAGATATCGCGAATAACGACCTTTTCGGCTTTTAACCTCTGGTGACCTCAAATTGCTTTTGACCTTCACCAAAACAATAGGGTTCTCCCTCACAACATGACAAATCTATATACTAAATATGAAAAGTGTCGATCATTCCTATCTCGAGATATCGCGATTTCAAGGTTTTCGGTCTTTGACCTCTGGTGACCTCAAATGACCTTTGACCTCCATACAAAACAATTGGATTTTTTCTCTCAACATGACAAATCTATACACCAAATATGAAAAGTGTCGGTCATCGCTATCTCGAGATAGCGCGATTACAAGCCCTTTACGAGGTTTTCGCAGTTTAACCTATGGTGACCTCAGATGACCTTTGACCTCCACCAAAAACAATAGGATTCTTCCTCTCAACATGACAAATCTATATACCAAATATGAAAAGTGTCGGTCATCCCTATCTCGAGATATCGCCATTACAAGCCATTTACGAAGTTTTCGCAGTTTAACCTATGGTGACCTCAGATGACCTTTGACCTCCACTAGAAACAATAGGATCCTTCCTCTCAACATGACAAATCTATATACCAAATATGAAAAGTGTCGGTCATCCCTATCTCGAGATATCGCCATTACAAGGTTTTCGGTTTTTGATCTTCGGTGACCTCAAGTGACCTTTGACCTTCAGAAAAACACTTGGATTTTTTCTCTCAACATGACAAATCTATATACCAAATATGAAAAGTGTCGGTCATTCCTATCTTGAGATATCGTGATTACAAGCAGCGTCACAAACACACATACCCACACATACGCACACATACGCACATTCATTGCCTTACGGGGTACTAGGACAGGACCCGGTAAGGAATTCACGGGATTTCCCTATCAGCCTGGCTGACCTCCAACTAACCCAGCACACGTACGTGTCTGGAGGGCGGGCTGCTTGCCACGGCAGGCACGTGCAGCCGCGCGAGACTTCTCATTGCAGTGGCCGAATTTTCGGGTAGCTACGCCAGTTACGAGCCGCGCGTGAGCTAGGAAAGACGTGCGAGAGCGGAGGCCTCGCCGGCTGCCCACATACCCGCTAAGGAGGTGTCTGTGAGTGCACCCATACACACCCACAACCATACACACACACGACATCACCATCGCATAGATTCCTTGCCTGCCTACGGCAAGGCATCAAAGGGCGAAACAAATCTCAGGTGTTCGAAAAGTGAACAATTACACACACCATTATGCTCTTTCGCAAGACTATTATGAAGTCAAGATGGTATCTTGCAAGGAGGGCCGCAGTTAGCCCACTCCCATATCGCTCCAGCTCGAGCAAAACATAGTTGTAGGGCTTAGGGCCAATAATGAAAAAGAACACAAACATGCAACAAAGCACCACCATGGAACAGTTAATTGTGGCGTTGCACCATGATTTCCGACAACAAGCATAGCTTCAATTTGTGTGATCGACGCATATTTTTCAGTGGTGGATTGGACAATGTATAGACGAATTTTCTTTTCTAAAGAACCCCTTTCTCATATAAGATAATGAGATTTGTCTTCTGAATAAGGGACAACATTGCTTACTATTTTCATAGGGACTTGCTCAATTCTTCATTTATGTATTTTTTTAAAAATGAGTAATGATCTCTAAAGGGTACTTTTGTAGCGATAAAGGGCACTCAAAACCCTTAGACGCACATGGGTCCCCATTGGGACACCAAAATGGCCCTAACTTTAAACATTTTTATCTTTCCTTTGTGGTACAGGATGAAGAATGTGGGTCAGGGATAATTTGCATAGTTGTTTGTGTATGAGTCAATAGACATTACCAAAATAATCAAAATTGAGTCTATATCGTTCATAATAAGACCGATCGGGACAAAAATTGGTATCAATAAAAATAGAATTCTGTGAAAAATAATATTTTAAATAAAAAACAAAATCATATCATCCACCCTTGCTCCCAAAACAAATAAAGAAAATAATAAGAAAAAAATAAGAAAAATACATAAGAAATGACGTCACTCACATAAATTTGCACATCAGTGAGCAAACATTTGCATATTGATATACAAAAACAACTTCACTCGAAATCTACAGGTTCTAACCTTTCAATTGCTTAGGACTAAATTGAAAATATTCTTCTAACTTAATTTTAGACATGCCCAGATACCTCTGCTCATTATTGATTTAATATTGTGATCAATTCACAATGCCTTAAGGGGTTAAATTAAACCATTCACAAAGTGGAGATGTGCCAAAAGGATTTAATTTGGCAGGTGCTATTTATATGTGACAAAATGGTATCACCACTACATTGAAAGTTATAATGTCTCTTATCCCATCTAGCGGCAGTATATGGTACCTATCTGACGTCTTAGTGATATGTTCGCTTGAAATGGTTGCTGGAGGTGTAGGGTTTTCAGGAATAGTTGTAGATAGAGGTAAACTTTCATTTCCAGAGTTTGAGTTTCTGTCAACTTTAGTAAATCATTGCTTTCATAATTTGATAAGGTAAAACAATAATCTTTGAGCTGAACGGACCAACATTTCAAGCAATTATTTTTTGAACCAATGGTCAATTTTAGTCACCACCATTATCATGTGGGCTTATCTCGTAACGTACCTCAAAAAGGCGAAATACGGAAGGCTTACCGCAGGGCAAAACAGGGTTTCGGGATGCATTTTTTTCTTTTGAAATCACCCCGACGTCAGAAAACTCAAAACGAATTTCGTTTTCGTTTTTCGCGCCTTCTGACGTCCTTGTGCAACGGGTTTATGTTGTGGTATTTATAGCAGTGACACCGCAGCTATTTTTTTTTCACAACGGCAAGCATAAATATAACACACGACAGTGGCTTAGCTAAAGGGGCCGGGGAAAACCCCCTCCTCCTGCAAAGCCTTCAGAGTCTACATCGCATTATTTTCACCTTAAAATTTTTACATGATTTTCGAGGGTTATGGATAGCGCATGTAGTGTTTCTTGCCAGTGCGTACAGGATTCCAAAACTTAAACGAATATACAAATATCCAAAATTAATACTCAATTACAATTTTCAGAAATTTTGGGCGCATACAGTGTATATGGCTGTCATATTTACCGATTTTTGTAAGACGTTGACTTAAAATGTTTATTAATTACTTTCTGAATGACAACTTTAGTAAAAATGTTTCGAAATCCATTGCAACCCTACAGGATTGGCGCCAGAGTTTGTCAACAGTTGTGACAAGCTCCAAGACGGGGTGCAAGCAACCGAAAGCCGTGACAAAGTGACCGACGGATTGACGAAAGGATGGCGGATGCTAAACATTTGAAGGGTGCTGAAAATGTTGGGGTTTCTATTGAAAAAAAAGTAGACGTTCGGAATTTTTGTTGAGAAAAATTGAAGAAACTTGGCTTTAAGTAAAAGAATATGCCCTCCTTAAGAACAAAAATAAAATCATTGGGGAGACTGGTCGTCGTCTGGGATTAGGGATCTTCGACGAAATCAGGAAGATTTTCCTACGAAGGCCAAGGGGGACTCCACGACCACACCATCGAAAATTCCGGCTTGTTTAAAATGATCTGTGATCTGTTGCTTAAACTCACTGGAACGCCTCACCTTTAGCCACGCATGGGCATCTGGGATAGAAACATTTTACAGCCGTCTGTTGCCTGCTTGGAAGATACGTTTCTTACACAGTGATGGGTAAAGTTACATTGGCAGTAGTATATGTTTGGTCTTAGAAGCTAGCATGGTAGGTCGTTTGCCCCCTTTTGTACCGCACTTAATATCTATTCGTTTAGGAAATCAAGTGGCGCAAGTGTTTATCTTTTTTATCTTCGTTTTATACCATCTTCAGTGGCTTCGACCTGTACCTGCCTGCAAGTACAAACCGTCTAGTAACCATTGCGCTTGCGACAGAGTAAAACATAAGATCTGAGACAAGTATACCTCTTCAAGTAACACGCGAGAACTTTTGCTGTGTTTCTCTCGTATACACGGTTGGCTGTAACTTTAAACAGACTTTGTGATACAGGGAGCTGACACACCCTGGTGAGACACTTTGAAACATTTGCATGGAATATGAAAATGAAGGATGCTAGGACAAATGAACGTGTACTTCAAATTCCGTTCCTCGCAAACAGACATCGAGGCTACAGTGTAAGTTGGCTCAAATTTCGTCCCCTGCAAAAACTTTCGTCCCTCGCTAACACTTCCTCCATTGATAACAGCCTTTCAATTTGTGGTTTCCATATTCATACCCTGTGTTAAGGTCACAAATACTTCGGAGATTTTCACCAATATTGTATTCACTGTTTCGTCTCATAGCAAAACTTTTATGTCAAAAACTGCGAGGGACGAAATTTTGACCCGATTCTTGCCATTTTCCCCATTTTAATTCAAGCCTAGACTTTAACAAACATTTTGATGCAGTGAGATGTCATATAAGGTGAACATCACTGAACAGAAAGAAAAATTTATTTCATTACTTATAATTTACAGCTGCTTGACTTTAGGAAAATTCCCTTCCTTGCGCACGGTGTGCTACATTCTGACATTATGCATTTTAAACTTGTCTGCACCAATAACAAGCCTTAGGGAAATTTCCCCCAAAACTGTGAATTTATTTAAGTCAATCAGTACTACAGTTAATCAATAGTTAATTCCTTTCATAATTAACTTTACTTTTGAGGGTGTAAGGTAACCAATTTCGCATTTATAATCTTTCATATTGGAGAGGGTCGTCGTTTGGGCGTGCTATGCTTTCTGATTAACCTCCTAGTCACAGAAGCGACCCGCACCCCTTCACCCGTCCGCTAACTTTGGTAGAAGGCTGGACTTGCTGAAAATCGGTTAAATGCTTCCTCCTAAGATGTTTGCGCGAAGTGCAATAACATTGGCTAAGAACTGCTCAAAATTGCCCCGATACTTGCGTTTAAAAGCAAGATTAAAAATTGTCAGTTTCGGTACAATTATTCAAAGGAAAGGTTCCTATAAGTGTCCCGCCGTCACGGCCAGGACATGGCAACACCGTCGGTGAATAGTTACTCCGTATATAACCACCTCGATAGTTACTCTAGTGGCAACTCCCTGGTTACTCGCTGTTTTAATTCTCGCAGCGGAAGATTTTTCAACTGATCCTAAATTTTTTGTCAGGTCTCGCATGTTGTAGAGTTGAAGTACTGAGAGTTGTAGCCTCCTTCATCCTCCTTCCAATAACTCGAGGGGCCCGCGTAGATTCTGTACCCTATCCCGAATCGGCTGTCGGTGGTGCTGTCTGTATTCTTCAATGAATACTTTTCTGCCCTCTCCGTGCGCTGTGGGATCTGCTTAGCCACACCCCAATAAGTAACCTGTTCATTAGGAAGGGGGCTACGCACAATAAGACTGAGGAGACGTACTATTCTGAAGTGAAATATTATTTCTTGTTTGTCCGAAAGAAAATCCCGAATATGGCAAAATTCCCTTCCCAAACATCATGATCTGGTGGTGAGTGGGGGAGAGGAAGAGCAGCCTTCAGGCCCGCCGCCGTGTACACCTGTAAACATGTGTCCATAGAGCTAGCTCCATGCTGTGTTTAACCATGGAGCTATGATGGGATAGCTGCATGGTCTGACTTAGCCTCTAGCATGATCTATCATACCTGTAGTAAGCGATAGTTTGTAACGGTTAGCCAAATTCATGACCGAAGCTGTTGTGACGTTTTTGTTGCATGTAGCTTGGGCAAACCACTTCGTCTGGTGGGCGGTTGAATACGAACTAATGCTGTAATGTGTGATATCTTTGAAAGGGGCCAGCCGTTTGATATGTGTTTTTCAACTAAATGGGTGTAGATTCTTTTTTTAAGTTTCTAAAACACTTGACGCGCTATGCATGCACCCTGTGTGCCAGATTTTTTTCTTAAAAAGCACATTTGTCACAAAACTTGATGCTTCATAGTTGTACACTTGGTTCCCAATGTACAATGATAGCTCGCCTTCCACGATTCTCATCTCCTGGCCGGTACCGGGGCTTAAGGTTGTTGTGAATGGTCGGGGAAATGTTAGCGCCATCTTTCCCCTTCCTCGGTTCCTTTGTCAATATATTTATAAAGCTTTGAATGAAAGATTCCTCTATAAAGGATACATCCTATAGCGATTTTCCCGGCCCCAGCCTCTGAGAAAATCCGGTTACGCGACTGCAAACTGTGTATAAGTGGTACAAATACTGTTTGGAATTGTTTTCCGTTACAAGGAAAAATGTAGCTTAGGAAGAAAATTTTGAAGATAATGTAAACGTTGAAAAGTGAGGATGATGAAAATTATTGATTGCGGTCTTACAGGAGTTCAATTATGAAATATTGGAATATTGCTGGAATCAAGACTCATACAGATTTTGCATACTACATTATTACGTAATTAAAACAATCAGCAGTAAAGTATTAAACCACCAAAGGTTAAAGCCTTGGTTGTGGTTTTCCTCAGAATAAACGTGAATATTTTAGTTGTAATGAAACACCATCTTGATGGTAGCGTATTGAAGTTAACTGATGACAATTATTCTCTGTAAAAGTTCTACAAAAGAGCACATAGTTTCACATGGAAATAGTCAGTATTATTTTTTTTATAATATTGAAAGTGATTTAGAATCATAATTTCAAATCCATGATGACACATTAAATTATGCACAAAAAAAGGACAGAGCTGATTTAATAAACAATGTGTAAACAAGGGAAACACTTCCATCAAATTAAAAATGATATTAAAATTCTTTCCCCTGTCAAACGTTGTGTGTATAATACCATCTTACTACAAGGGATTTCCCGGAGAGACAACAAGCCAGCTATTACTGAACAATATATAAGGTTTCCGTTCAAAGTAAGAATGTTTACTTGGTTACCTAGAAACTTCAGTGTAAAACGTGACTACTTGTTTGATTGATAGCTCAAGTACGTAAATCAGACAAAGTAAACAACAGCTGTTATGTTGCACTGTGCACATTGATGGAAATGCTTAGAAAAGCTGAGAATTAATTGTTTAATATGCATTTTGTTGAGCCCTCGGTATTTGAAGATATCTACTGCACATTTATTATTAGCATTGCTGTCTTTGGTTTGTGTTATCCAGTGCTGTAGTAGATGC
Organism: Holothuria leucospilota; assembly: GCA_029531755.1. Taxonomy (NCBI): domain Eukaryota; kingdom Metazoa; phylum Echinodermata; class Holothuroidea; order Aspidochirotida; family Holothuriidae; genus Holothuria; species Holothuria leucospilota. Next base: position 9,271 of record JAIZAY010000222.1, read on the forward strand.
CACTGTCTGCTATGACCGAGACCGCTACCTTGGAGGCGGGGGCTGAGGCAACACTATCAGCAGCAGAGGCTGAGACCGTATATCTATAGCAATATCAATGCATTAGACCTTCAATTTATCATTTCAGTTTACGTCAGCTTATGTCTTGATGCGATATGCCTGCCGCACTTTACTCAGTTACAATATTTATCACGTACTGTGGCGTGTTTATGTGAGATTTTGTTAACATAAATTATATTTACCGAGAGACGTTATAGCAGAGCCAAGTGACATGAAAGAAATTTTGTTGAGTTCTTCTTGTATGTGGCAGTTTATACTTTGCGAGAGTCACTCTTAAACATTTACAAACATGAAAATGACGGATGGCCTAAATGATTCTTGGTAAAAAGTCTACCTTTCCTGTGGAATCTTTGGGAATTTATTTGGTAACATTTAATTGCCGGCCTCATATCAGCCAGAAGCAGTTTCGTTTTAAGTCCCTAGACCAGGGTACAGACCTGAGACCGATGCATAGAGTAGCGAGGCAGAGGCCACAAAATCTTCCTCGAAGATGACACTAGTGTATAACGATCCCTATTTACACATTTTACCCAGGATGTTGTGTGACTCGGGAAAAGGGCTGGTACAAAAACAGTGGCTTGTGATTAATACCATGTTATATTTGCCTCTCAATCGTAGGCTGCTTTTACTTTTATGACTTCTGTCATTTCTTCTTTTTTTTTACTGATGTAGTCGGTATAAGGATGTCTTGGAGAAATGTTAGGAGTGGTTGGATTTAAAGCCGCCGAACATTATTTTTCCCTCAGCATCAATCCACTGTCTTTCTTAACTCGTCCAAAAGTTCAGCAATTTTATCTCCAGGTATGAACAAGAACCAGCTGCGTGTCTGATAAAAATTACTGTTCTAAGACTACATTCGAAAAAGTAACGGTTTTCCAATAAAAAAAATCGTTTCTCAGGATATCATGAGGATATTTACTGCCTCCATACTATAACAATGTACTTCAGAGAAAATTCCGTCTGTTAACATGAGAAGTGATCCAGTGATCCAAGGTCAAACTCACGATGACACAGATTAAATTATACAAGAAAACACTGCAGAGTTTACTTCAAGATGTACGGTATGACTACAACAATTGGGAAACACGGCCATTAAAATTAAATTTCTTCCTAATGTTATTTGCTGTGTGTATAGAGGTCGTGCACTGAGGTCATAACAGCGCACATTGCCACGTCATGCTGGAAGGCAACTCATTGTAATAGGAGAATCATGCCGTATTGAACCCGTTAAAAATGTTAGATTTCCGACCCCACAAAATTGGACTTTCGTGGGGTAGGATTATATGTCACTTTCTAACGGCACCCGAGGCGATCTCCATCGCCGACCCATTAACTATCTCTTTCCAACAAGCTGCATCACATGTCATGATCTGGACAATGGCAACGTCCAGCCTTGAGGCAATTGGTGCGATACACGGAAGGGAAAAGATGTTTGTAGCAGTTTTAAGGAGACCAATACCTCATGTGATCAGGCTTTTGTTTTAAATTCCCGATCATTCATTTCATCACAATATCGGTTTTTTTTTTTCAAAAGTCTTTCATCAGCAGAGGGACTCCTTGAAGAGACAGATTACACTAGCAGCATAAATAACCAGAAAGCCTAAGGGCTTAGTGATTCCTTGCCGAATGGGGATGCTTTGTTGTACTGAGGTTTATCCCTCAAATTTATCTTCCTTGATTACACCATTTTACGATATTTTAACAATTTCACCTCTGCTGACCTCACATGAAATTTGAACCCCACCAAATATAACAAAAAAGAAAAACGAAAGTGTCTTGAAAGGAATTCAACTCCAATGGATCTTGGATCTTGAAAATTCTTGGGAAATTTTGTTTTTTGACCTCTGGTGACCCCTGATGACTATCTTGGGAATTCTTGGGAAATTTTGCTTTTTGACCACTGGTGACCCCATATAACAATCTTGGAAATTCTTAGGAAATTTTGCTTTTTGACCCTTGGTGACCTCAGATTATGATCTTGGGAATTCTCGGAAATTTTGCTTTTTGACCTCTGATAACCCCAGATAACGATCTTGGGAATTCTTGGGAAATTTTGCTTTCTGACCTCTGGTGACCCCAGAGGACAATCTTGGGAATACTTGCGATATTTTGCTTTTTGACCTCTGATGACCCCATATGATGATCTTGGGAATTCTTGGGAAACTTTGCTTTTTAACCTATAGTGACCCCGGATGACAATCTTGAGAATTCTTGGGAAATGTTGCTTTTGATCCCAGCGACCCCAGATGACAATCTTGGGAATTCTTTGGAAATTTTGTTTTTTGACCTCTGGTAACCCCAGATGACCTTGACCTCCACCAAAATTGATAGGGTTTTTCCTCTCAACATGGCAAATTTATATACCAAATATGAAAAGTGGCTGTCATTGCTATCTTGAGATATCGTGATTACAAGCCATTTACAAGGTTTTTGTAGTTCAACCTCTGGTGACCTCAGATGACCTTTGACCTCTACCAAAAACAATAGCATTCTTCCTCTCAACATAACAAATCTATATCCGCCATTCCTATCTTGACATATCCTAATTTCAAAGTTTTCGGTCTTTGACCTCTGGTGACCTCAAATGACCTTTGACCTCCACAAAAACAATAGGGTTCTTTCTCTCAATATGATATATCTATATACCAAATATGAAAAGTGTCGGTCACTCCTATCTTGAGATATAGTGATTAGGAGCTTTTCGGCCTCTTACCTAAGGTGACCTCAAATGACCTCTGACCTTCACCAAAAATAATAGGGTTCTTCCTCTCAATATGATGAATCTACATACCAAATATGAAAAGTGTCGGTCATTCCTATCTTGAGATAGCTTGATTACGAACCTTTTCGGCTTTTAACCTGCGGTGGCCTCAAATGACCTTTAACCTCCACCAGAAACAATAAGGTTCTTCCTCTTGACATGACAAATCTGTATACCAAATATGAAAAGTGTAGGCCTTTGCTATCTTGAGATATCGTGTTTACGAGGTTTTTCGCAGTTTAACCTCTGGTGACCTCAGATGACCTTTGACCTCTACCAAAATTGATAGGGTTCTTCCTCTCAACATGACAAATCTATATAACAAATATGAAAAGTGTCGGTCACTGCGATCTTGAGATATCGTGTTTACAAGCTGTTTACAAGGTTTTCGCAGATTAACCTCTGATGACTTCAGATGACCTTTGACCTCTACCAAAAACAATAGGCTTCTTCCTCTTGACATGACAAATCTGTATACCAAATATGAAAAGTGTCCGCCTTTGCTATCTTGAGATATCGTGTTTACGAGGTTTTTCTCAGTTTAACCTCTGGTGACCTCAGATGACCTTTGACCTCTACCAAAATTAATAGGGTTCTTCCTCTCAACATGAAAAATCTATATACCAAATATGAAAAGTGTCGGTCATTGCTATCTTGAGATATCGTGTTTACAAGCCGTTTACGAGGTTTTCGCAGATTAACCCCCGGCGACCTCAGATGACCTTTGACCTCTACCAAAATTAATAGGGTTCTTCCTCTCAACATGAAAAATCTATATACCAAATATGAAAAGTGTCGGTCATTGCTATCTTGAGATATCGTGTTTACAAGCCGTTTACGAGGTTTTCGCAGATTAACCTCCGGCGACCTCAGATGACCTTTCACCTCTACCAAAAACAATAGGGCTCTTCCTCTTGACATGACAAATCTGCATACCAAATATGAAAAGTGTCGGTCATTGCTAACTTGAGATATCGTGTTTACAAAGTTTTCGGTATTTGACCTCTGGTGATCTCAAATGACCTTTGACCGCCACCAAAAACAATAGGGTTCTTTCTCTCAACATGACAAATCTATATACCAAATATGAAAAGTGTCGGTCATTGCTATCTTGAGATATCGTGTTTACAAGCTCGCGTCACATACGCACACACACACATACATACACACACACACGCACCCATACACACACACACACACACACACGACATCACCATCGCATAGATTCCTTGCCTGCCTTCGGCAAGGAATCAAAAAGCTCATTCTCATCCAGTACCGAGATATGAAAATCATTCCCTATGGTTTTTTGTATGACCGCAATGAGAGACTTGCCGTCCAATGATGATGCAACTACAGCACGGTATATCAAAGAATGACGTCACGTGCACGACCTCTATACTAGTTACAGTCTTGTCACCAGGGATTTCCCTCACAGACATACGCCAACTATTATTGAACAATAGTAGTTTCCGGTCCAAGTAAACAAACATGTCTACCGCGTTACATAGAAGATTACGTCGTGATACGTGACTAGCAGTTTGATTGACAGCTCAGTCACGTGAACGCTTATTTACCAGACAAAGACAGAAATAACCTCGTAAAATGCAATAGTTGGCTGTCTGGCTCAGATGAATGTAGGAGTGTGTTCTACGGAAGCCGAGAACATCGCGGTGGTATGAAATCGGACATGCCGGTTTTCCCACCCCTTTCTTCGGTAAACATGGGAAGGAGAAATCAAGATACGATTTCTCCTTACCATTATCCACTGATAATGTGGACTGGAGAAAACCAAAGTCAGTGAGGGGGTACTTCAAGAAAGGACCATTACACAGTGTCTATAAATGGACGCGCCCGCACATGACACGGGTCCTCTTTTCAATTTAAGTAACATAGCTAGCTCGCTCGTCGACGATTTCTCCGTACCACGGTGGGATCATCCCACGTTGGTAATAATATACACTCTAAATTCACTATGGTCAAAATTGACCATTAATTGGTCAACTATGCACCGACCCAAATATGGTCAACTTTTTTAATGTAAATTACGTTAAAAAAAATTGACCATATTTGAGTCGGTGCATAGTTGACCAATTAATGGTCAATTTTGACCATAGTGATTTTAGAGTGTAACCAAAGTTATATAGCGTCAATCCTTGTCATGTGCGGGCGCGTCCATTTATGGACAGGGTGTTCGAAAATAGACACTGTGTAATGGTCCTTTCCTGAAGTACCCCGTCACTGACTTTGGTTATCTCCAATCCACATTATCGGGGGATAATGGTAAGGAGAAATCGTATCTTTATTTCTCCTTCCCATGTTTACCGAAGAAAGGGGTGGGAAAACTAGCATGTCCGATTTCACACCACCGCGATGTTCTCGGCTTCCCTAGTGTACCCTGCATCGTCAGAAACCAATGCAGTACTTCTATGGTGACAATGCATAAAACTGTACTGTTGCATATTAGTTGCCAAAGCAACGCATATTGTAGAAATACCAATATTTAGGTAAGCGGACGGAGAGAGAAAAGTGTAATAGGTGTTGGATGAGAGTAATGAGAAAATTGAAATACTGTGAAACTGTTAATAAGTTAGCATTTTGTTAATTATTTCAGTATTCTCAATTTTGAAGATGTTTACAGCAAATTGCCTGAAAACAAAACATGATCCCCACTTTACAAGTACATCAGGTTTGGGTGTGAAACCAGCACAGGGGTTGGTACAAAAGCAGTGACCTGTATATTTGTCTACGTTAACAAAGAGGGGAGTTGCCTCCCAATTGTAGGGTGTCTTATCATTTTTCTTTGGCTGTGTTCGGGAAGGGTGTCTAAGAGCACTGCTAAAGAGAGGATGGATTCATAACATAAAAGTGCATCAATTTTAAGTAATTATTTTTTTCATTTACACCGATTTACTGTGTTTCTCAAATATTTTTGTCCAAAAGTTTCACAATTCATCTTGAGGTTTGAACAAGAATCAGCTGTGTACATGTGTACTAATGTAAACATGTACACATAGACTGTGTGAATCTAACACAACAACAGTAATAACCATTTACTGTGGCTTGTGATATTATAATAACACTTCTCACATGGAAAGTTTTCTATTGTACTGACAAAAGTAAATTACACACTGGAGCCAGAATGAAAATCGTTTCAGTTACTGACAAAGACTTAAGTTAAGTTAGTCTTTTATCTTAATATTTCAGAAATATCTTACTTTTTTCCAGAAAAAAAGGGTTGTAGCTTGAAAAGTAGACTTGAATGTATTTAAAAACTTCAAGCTAGCTAAACTGTGGAAGGCTGTCGCGAGACACTTCAATCATGAAAGCAAACAGGAAAACCCTTTTGCATTATTTCATTATAAAATACTCGAAAGTAGTTACAACTCAAGCTGTTTGCCATGTGTACAATGTGTTAAGTTAGTGACAATATATTTAGAGTCACCACCAAGCAAATCAGTGTCTGATGCTATTAATGCACGTGACTAGCAGTTTGATTGACAGTAAAAACAACCCACTTGGAAGGTTGTTACTTATGCAAGACTGTCTATACAACTGTACAGTAGAACATCAGTTACTAAATAGTTCCTGCTGTATATTTAGGTACAGCAGGGAGTTGTAAGTTTACTACTTGAATAACTCAGTCTCTAGGTACAGATATCATTGTGAATTTATTCGCAATTTAATAATCATGACACATTTTACCGACTATGTATACAAGAGTGTCATGGAACTTTAAACCGACTAAAAGGTCTCGTAATCCAATATTCAAGTTTGAAAAAGAATCAGCTGTCTACATGGCAGATGAACAGTCCAGCCGATGTCAAAAATAGCGGAGATTTGCATGAAAAAGTGGTGGATACATCAGGAAGCTGGATACATGGGCCCTTGAGGCAACAGTTACTGTGTAGAAAGGTAACGGTCACAGGGAGTACCCCCCAAAATGGGAGATATACCCCCCATCCCGAGGGATTTCGCTTATGAACGTAATCGGATAGGCCTCCAAGCACTGTGTATCTCATACAACAGCGGTAATCAAGAATTGTTTACTGTGGCTTGTAATATTAACACTTTTGCATGGGGAGTTTTCAGTTGTACCGAGAAAGGTAAATTACTCATGAGTAGGGGTGATAAATCAATCTTTATATCATTTTTTGATATTATTGACAAAGACGTAAACTGAATTTTTTATCATAATTTTAGTCAACAATATCCACATCTTTTTATGCGATGAACATTTACTGTGCTTTTGATATACCACACCAACTTAGCCTTTTTATATCACACCTTATTAAGTTCTCTACATTTGATTGGAGGATTGGTGGTCACATGCCATAGGTGATTCGGCACTATAATCACGGTCGTGTGTTATCCATCGTGCAATAGTCTAGTATAACACACGGTTGTGTGTTATACTAGACCAGTGGTTCTCAAACTTTCTGAGGATGAGGGCCAAATGAAGAGGCTGGAAAGAGGTCGAGGGCAGCAGAGGGGGATCTCAGGCTTTGAGTGAGGACAAAAGTTGGAGAGAGTGAAATGCATATTAAAAGGTCCCGAAGCTAGCTCTATCTACGGCAAACAGAGGCAGAGGTACTGTTTTATAGGAAGCGGTTCCTCAAGCTGTAAGAGGGCAGTTTGCACTTTTGTAGTGTCCAACAGGAGTAACTCGACCTCAGCTCTACCATGGCTGGGGCTGAGGTCAGAAAAAATTTTGCATTCTAGGCACGAAATCGCAATGTCTACCACAAATTTGCCTCTTAAAATAGGTGGCGCCTTGTGGAGGCCAAGCTTCCCGACGGAGCGGGCGAGTTTTAAAATGATGGCAAACCCAAAAATTTGGCGCGCGAAGCGCGCCGGAAATTTTGGGGTTGCTATTGAAGAAAATAGGCTATAAAATGGTAGTCCTGATTGGAAAATATGCCCTACTCAGGGCAAAATCGAGAGATTTGTTGCTGCAGCTGGTCGTCGTCGGGGGATTACATATTTTATTATACCAATCAAGGCACCTCGACGAGAATGGAGTTTCCCCGACAACAGGGTCCATGGCCCCTGCACCTACCCCATGGTCTGGGGCCACCCGTCTACAAATCTGCGTCTAGCATGCGTGAGACACCAGTATTGTCAATTTGATATTTATTATCAAGCGTCGGTTTGCGGTATAGGAGAAACATCTGGCATTCCGAAGTAAGTTGGTTGCCGACGAAGTCGCACTCTGAAAGGGATGAAGTCACAAAAGTTCTGCACTTATGCTTCCTTAGTTGCCTGTAAATGTGAGGAACTAAGCTCTTGATCAGTTATTCTAAAAACGTGGTCGGATAGAAAAGGGGGTCTGCTGAGTTCGAGGGCCGCAAAAGTCAAATAATGCTTTGATTGATTATATTTTAATTATCTTACAGAGCTATGCAAAGAGCGAGATCATATATTGTAAAACGTCGCAAAGACATTGTTAGTACCGAAATGTAAATTTTAATTTCAGTCACCAATCAACAAACGCTCAACACGATACGTTTCTCAATTGAAAAGTCACCTCGCGTCGCAACTAAATTTTCGAAATATACGGGTACATTTGCTACAAGCTTTGTCACTACAAACAAGCCTACAAACACTACGCAATGCACCACCACATGAATACATGCCACCGTGTACGTAAAATGATTGTCAACAACAAGGGACACGAAATTAGTCTTGGCTAGATATGACGGAACCAGGAATATACCAAACAGTCTGTGTCGTAGGCAACCTAGCACCATCAGAAGAGCAAACTTTGAAGGAGTAACTTTATATTACATAATTTTACCTCCTACTTTGCTACGTTTTGTTCATGTCGAATATGATTTTTCTCGAAACCCATAATCAATTCAGGGGCCGCACCGACAGGGTCCGGGGGCCGCGTTTGAGAACCACTGTACTAGACTAATGCACGATAGTGACGTCAGCTGTCACTGCGGTAGGTATAAACTATGCCGCAACTCAATAAATCAATGCAGCTTTGGGGATCGTACATAACATATTGTGCGTACGTAGCTAGCAAACGACAAACCATGGAGCTACCACAAGGACAAACAAGAACCGTTGTGACCAAAACACAAATTTACTGAACCAACGACAAGATAAAAGTTATAAGGTGTTATATAAAACAAATAATGAATGTTTTTCATTCGTGCCATAATATGAATAATATCATTCGTTGAAAGATTTTACGTTCTATTCAACTCGGATTTGCCTGTTTGAATAGAACGTTCAATCTTTCAACTCATGAAATAATTCATACTATCGCACTCATAAACATTCATTATTTGTATATAATTGCACAATCTACCAATAACAATTGAGTAAGTCAATTTCAAAATTTTATATCTCATCACAGGAATATTCTGTAATGAAGGGGTTTGGTACATTGGGGTTCATTTTTCAAGCTTTGTAACATAAAGTTTGATATTTTAGACTTTAAAGTATTCTCTAAGTAAACGAATGAGCCATTACAGAGGAATTTAAACCGAGACACGTGACAAGCTATTTGATGAAAACCTCTCATCCAAGATGAAATTTTTGTCCAGTGGTTGAACAGCTTTTACGGAAGAATAATCCATTAACCTATAAAATTGCTTGAGTTTTACCAATAACACGCACATGAAATTGGTGTTTCCTGAACACAGGGGAGGTAGGGGTGGTCGGGCTGTGGCCGCGGGGACTCCAGGCCTTACGCTTATTCTTATAAGGTTTATGGAAAGAGTGTGGGGGCGCCAATCAAGTGAGTTCATGATAGTCCATTTTCTCCCTTACTGTTTATATGGGCCACTCAAACGAATGACTAAAGTTTTAAACTCGATTTTTGAATGTGTTTTCCTTTCTGCAAACTCACGGCATCTTTTTAACGTTGCTTCGAATCCTTGGGAAGACCCTGGCTCCATTACCACCCCCTCCCCTTGGTTTCCTTTTAAATATGTTCGTTGACCTGAATCGGAAATTCCACTAAAGGAATCATGTTAGCAACCCCGTATTTTGATGCCCCCGCCCCAAGGAAATCTTTATTCTGTGCTTGGACTGTGTGCATGGGTGGCCACAGTAATGGCAGAAAGCGTTTTCCACTATAAGGAAAATCTAGCTTTAGAAGACAATTAGAAAATAATGTAAACATTGCAAAGGAGAAAAATTCCAATTTTGTTTTTGCTGTTGGTGGTCTAACTGGAGTTAAATTATGAAATATTGGAATATTGCTAAAAAAGTCATGTTTTGCATTATTACATTATTAAAGCTACTCAGCACTAAATTTAGTAAACCACTAAAGGTAAACGCCTTGGTTGTAGTTTTCTTCAGGACAAACGTGAATATTTGAGTTGTAATGAGACACCACCCTGATGGTATGCAGTGTATTGAAGTTACCTTATTATAATTACAATTCTCAGGAAAAGTTCAAAAAAGGTCCTGATTTTACCTGAAAAGGCCGGTATTATTGTTTTGGGGGTTGTAGAAAATTAAGATAGCCGTCGCCATATCTAAATATTTCTCGAAGAATACACAGTCTACATATATTAGAAGTGGTGTTTAATCAAAATTAAATCCATGATGACATAGATTAAATTATACAACTAAAATGAGAGAGACTTCAGTAAGTAACGGCTACAACAAGGCAAACACTTCGATTAGAAAAAAAATTATATTAAAATTGATTACCATGTCAATTACTGTATGTATAATATAGTTTTGTTACCGGGGATTTCCCGCAGAGACAACAAGCCAACTATTTTAATTGAGCAATAGATGAGTCTCCTGTCAAAGTAAACAAACATGTCTTAAGGCCGGTTCATACTTCCAAATTTCTCGCGCGATAAAGCGATCAATAACCATATATGGTCAAAATATCTTTGCCGCCAGTTCGATTCACGGTCATCGCTTGGAGTTGAACATTGTTCAACTTTTCTCGCAAGCTCTTGAGATATCGCAAAGGAAACGGCTTCTGATTGGCTGCTTGGTAGGTGAACGACCTTTTGAAACGAGCTCTGCCTCACGATCCTACTCGACAACATTGGTGGACCTTTTCAGATACCGGCTCATTACATGTATTAGGGTTCCGTGCGACTATCGGCGGCCTGATTGTGACAGTGAGAGTTGTCGGAATGGAGGGAAACAGTTATTGCTTTCCACGAATTAAGACATAAAGGTTGGTAAGGCAGAATTTTCTTGTATTCCCTAAAATTATCACGGTAATCAATAGTGTACTTATAGAGCCGATCAAACCGCATACACATATGTACTGTACTTGGCCTTTGCATAGGCAGGTATTGGGAGACTGCATTGCATGACAGTACTGCGAAAGTTGAGCTATGCGAGAAAACTGAAGTATGAATCAATTTTACATCGGCATATCGAGACCCAGCTAACATCCTTAAACACAGCTTTATAGCGCTATAATGAAGTATGAACTGGCCTTAACGCGTTACATAGAAGCTTGCATCGTGGCACGAGATTAGCAGTTTGATTGACAACTCAGACACGTGAGTGGATGGCAATGTAAAAAACAGTTGGGTTAGAGTTAGATAAGGTTTAACGGCTCAGTAGTAACCAATTGGTTTAAGTCGGGCCGCCCATGGCCATTTTTCCAGTTGTGGCTCACTGGCTTGTTTTCCCTACTCCACTGCTTATGCTGAGCATCAAACACAATGGCAGTAGGTTCCATTTTTAAAGTCTTTGGTATGACCCGGCCAGGAGTCGAAACCCAAACCTTTCGGCTGCAAGTCGGATGCTCTAACCACTTGACCATGCAGTCGGTCAATAAACAGCTGGGATGTAGCGCCCTGTGCTTTTAAACGGTTCCGATCGACCTAAAGTTTGATTTCAAACAGGATAATCGCGCAGGTCAAACTTAAGATCGATCGCAACTCTTTATGAAACAGGGCCCTGAGATGTCAGACATTACCAAGCAGTAGGCCTACGCTTATAAGTGAACTCAAATAGGTGTCAAAACCCTTGCAACCCCCCCCCCCCCCCGATCCCCAGCTACCACCATCCTAATGAAATTGATAGACGATTACTATCTTAAGTTTTCAATCAAGATAATATTTCATTAGCATTTGAAATTATACCTTAGGGACGAAGAAAATTTCCTATGGTCCCGAAAGAGCCATCAAATTAAATTCTTGGGAGGACCTGCGATCTCCAGCCTCCGGCTTCACGCCTAGTTCGGCATCGCTGCCCTTACGAAGATGCAGCATCTAATATAAATTGCTTCCAAGTTATTTCCACCGTGGAAGCACATTACCATGTCTCATTTCATTGATTTTTGAAAATATTATATGACCTATAACCCTCAAACTTTGATCGTCTTTACAAAATTATACTTTAACCTAAATGTTTAAAATTATTTTGTTTTCACAGTTATAAGAACCCTAATGGGCCCCTTGTCACAGATCATTTAAAGTTGAAACATAAAGAAAAGAAGATGTAGCCGGGGAAAGTAAGAGAACCGTTTACGTAATTTCTAATATTGTATTTAAAATACAATAAAATGTCTTACACAATGCTTTTTTTTTCTTCGGCGTGAATCGCCCACTTCCGTTTTAAATATTGTTTCGTTTTTCCTCTTGCTAGAGAACATCCTGCGTGTTTCATAGCGTAGTATAAACTCTTCCATTATCATTGTAACCACTCAAAAGCTAAATCCTCTTCATCATAAAAATGACCTGTTATATTCTAAGTAAGGCTATTCTTAAGTGGTACAAAGGTGACTTTAGTTACCTGTTGGTGAATATTGATGGGTTCAAAAACAGCCCAATGTTTCATTCTAATAGTTTTTATCCTTTAAGCACATCAAGACTTGGAGAGGGCTTTCCCCTGGACCCTCACAGGGGCCCTATGGAGTTCCCTGTTTCCCAACCCCTCAAGGGAGCTTTTCTCGCTTCTTGGTATTTCAACCCCCCTCCACATCCTGACATCAAATCCTCCCGGAAGTTATGTTAAGAAATAAAGCGCCTGGGTTACAAGCTCCGTGGGTGAACTCAGTCTGACAATTTGTTCAACTTTTCAGGATTTTTTTGAACCTTATAATAATGTATGTTATATTTTTCAAAGAATGGACCGTTCTGCCCACCATCGCTATGGAATAAAAGACGATGCATACTTCAGTGTAGCCGCTATATCGCTTTAAGTTATCAAAGTTCAACTCTGAGCTATGTCCGTGATTGGCCCGAAAAAGTAAAGGATGGCCGAATATGGTTCTTATAAAAACAAATTGGACGTATCAAACCGGATTTAAGTGTTGTGGTACGTTTAAGTACTGCAGCTATTTTCATCATAGGAAAGGATTAAAATAAATCCATCAGTGAGTCGAAAACGAAAATAATCCTCAGACTTAGATAAATCCACTGCCCGGCTGTCTGGGGCAAGGAAAGAAAATCACTTGAGCAAGTGCATTGCTCAGAACCGTAGCCCAGCGGGCAAGAAACAGCTCAGGCGGAAATTTTGAAATATGAATTATGTGAAAATAGTTGCATTCGCAACCTAAAAATCCACTAGCCTGCAGCTGGCCCTATCATCATTATGGAAGGTAACACTGTATACGTATGCTTTTGATACTATACCTTGCAGCCATAGTGCACTAAATCACTGTGACCTTCCCTGTACTTAAATATGAAGTGCATGCTATTCTGGAGACTGCAACGATGAATGAGTAAGAAAGTGTTCAGTATATACAAAGCTGGTAATATTAGTAATCCACCTTGAAAAAGTCCATAAGACCATGTCCATTTCAAGCTCGTAGCCAGGAAGGGGGCATCCCTTAAAAATATTTCCCCCTGGAAGCACGGGCGGCTCTACGAAATTTTGTTGGGGGGGGGGGCAAATTCAAGTCCGTATTCAGGGAGGTTCGGAAGACCCCTCCCCCCGGCAATATTAATGGTCAGCTCCGGATATCACAATGGGAGTATGATTATAATTATGTATTACAGCGATTCCCCCTATGTAGCTTTCAAAAGCTCTTCAAAAACCATTTCAGGCAGTCAGTCATTAACGAGCTGACTACTTTAAAAATAAATACAACAATATTAGCCGATTGCTACTCCATAGGGGCGAAGTAAGAGGCAGGTGAAATGGGCAAAGCGGCTCGATCCATTTGTATAAAATGAGCACGGCCTTTAGATATTTTGTAATTTCTTTCACTGTTTCACAATATGTTTCAGCTTTGCCAAGAAGCCATAAAATGTTGGTTTTCTGAATTATTTTCTTAAACTAACGAAAATTTCGAGCATGAAGACACTTGAAAACGATGAAATGATAGCACTAGGGGAGGGAAATTTTCCTAACTCAGAGCGACATCTCATCCTACATAGAAATAGCTAGGCCACTAGTCAAAAGTCTCAGTACAGTTAAGATTGACTGGTGTGTTTATTTAAATCAACTGAAACGGCATACTTTAGCATAGAGGTGGAGAACCTTTTGCTTATAACAGGCCATTTGACAGTCACGAGACCGCTCGTGGATCAACGGCGCTGTCAATTTGGACAAGGGAAGGGAGACCTCTCCTCCTATGGGAAACACAATACGTTTGGGCTACATACATGTTACAACTTTTTGTAGACAGAAACCTTTGCTAATCTGGCCAAGTGCAGCACCCGGGCAAAACTGCTTTTAGTCGTGGATGATAATCAACAAGGCCAATGGGTTGTGTATGTAATGGCAACGAAAGCTCTGAAGTGTCTGCAAAATTATGAGCATTTAACTCTAGCATTACCGTAATTTTACACTCTGTAAATGAAGCTATTCACTTCTTTAATTTTGAACCCACTCAAGGAAAAGGAAGGGGGACTAACTCATCTCGAATTACATGTTTATCTACGTATCATTTGTTTTAAGATTGAAGATCATGCTTTGATAACGTTTGGGCGGGGAGGGGGGGGGGGCAAGTGCCCCTATGGCGAGCCGCTAATGCCTGGAAGCTGTTTCGCCCCCTTTTAATACCTTTGTCTGGCTACTGTCCTCATTGATTTGCTGGAAAAAACAATGAATACGAAAATTGATTTATCGGAAAAGCAGCGCACATTTACACATTTAAATCAGCGGCGTATACACAGTATATGAATCATTATCATGATGTATGGGCTTCACTTTATGATAGGTCGAGGATTGCGGGCACATCCCCCTTTTTGGAAAATGGAGGGAATTCACATCCCGATTTTCCAAAACCGTAATCAAAATAGAAGGCAAAATGTTTGATTTATTGAAGAGCTTCCAATAGCTGATTTAATGAAATCAAACGGGAAAATGGTGGAAACACCAATATAATGGATTAAAGTGGTTGGAGATGCATCCGATTACACCACAAATCATCTGACCTCTACATTTTTCCAGGGCCCCTAAGTGAACCCAGAATACCGGGCTTCTAGGGCTTCACTGATTTGCGCTTAAAGTAGTCCGGCCAAGGTCATGTCCCCCTTCCCATTCATAGGTGTTGACCCTCGTGCCTTTAACTAGTTAAACAAGTGAGTGGGATAGCCATTGTTGATTTCTTTTAAGTTGGAAATTAGGCAGATTCTAACTGGACAAGCAGATATCCTTGCAGGCAGGAAGATTTTTAGAGCTGCTAGTCTGGGACAAGTAATAAAAAACGAATTTGTCGAACCCTACCCCCTGCAGAAATTTATAGCTTTAGAGCCTTTTGGTTTCATTTTAGAAAAATGTAAAATTTTTCAATAATCGCTTGACAGCATGCCCCCCCCTTCATGCTCCCCAGTGCTGGCGCCACTGTCCACGTTCACCACATGACGTCATCCTTAATCTCAAACGTTATACAGTTGTACATTGACTGAGAAAAAAACTGCACGCTAGAACACAAATTTGTCAGTGCGGTTCAGCGTCTACCATCATGCACGGGGAGACAACGGGATTGTAGAAAGTTGTTATCTCAGTGGACTCTTGCAGGCCTTTTCTAAGAATTCAATAACTTAAATCCATCCCAAATGGTGTTCTTACAATTCTAAACGCAAGTATGATGGAAATTGATTACTCAAATTTCTCCCTCGAGTCATGCTCGGCTGCCATTCTGTTGTGCGTGACATCGGTCGCCATGGAGACAAAAGTTGCATACAAGAATAACGTAATTGAAATTTGGATTGATCACGATTTTGGCCAGCTTTTATAAAATATCTGTTGATGTCTGTATTCCCCTCAACAGATAAATGGTTGTGGATTCTTCTATGAGTTTCTAAAACACTTATCGCCTATCCTCTTTATCCGGGGCGTAGCTAGGATGAAATTTTTAGGGGGGCCTAGGTATCAAATGGGGGGTCACGGTTTTGATCGCCGTCCTTAATTTTTACACATTTCATTAGAGCACAAGCAATTTCTGGGGAGGGGGCTAGCGAACATCTGAAGGCCCACCCCCCCCCCCCCGAAGCTACGCGCCTCCTCTTCATGTGTCTGCTATCTTGACCGGTGTCGGGGATTAAGGTTGCTGCGAATGATCAAGAAAATCCTATTGTCACCCCATCCCACCCCCACACAACACTTCGGTTCCTTTGCCGATATATTTGTAGAGCTTTAGAGAAACTCCTCTGAAGGATCCATCATACTAGACCCCCCTTCCCTTGGGAAATCGTTACGAGATTGCAGAATGTGCATGGATGGTACAAATACCGTTTGGAATTGTTTTCCATTGTAATTGAAATGTAGCTTAAGGAGAAAATTTGAAAATAATGTAAAGGATGGGCAGAAAAATAATTCCAATTATTGATGGAGGTATTACAGGAGTTTAAATATAAAATATTGGAATATTGCTGGATTTAAGTGGAGCAGAGTCTACGTGCATTACATTATTAAAAGACATTCAGCAGCGAATTCAGTTAACCACAAATTATGGGTAAAAACCGTCCTGTAGTTTTCCTCAGGATATACGTGTCTGATGGCATGCAGTATATATATATATATATACATTACAGTTGCCTGATGATACTGTAATGATCAGTTAAGTTCTGAAAAGGCAGTATTATTATTTTTGTGCTTTCAGTATAGGAAGGCAGGATAACCCTTGCAACATCTAAAGATACCTCGGAGAAAACACAGCTATGAATATAAGAAATGATTTAGTTATTTCAAAGCCTATGAAAATATATTGTGACAGATTAAATTATACAATTAAAAAATGGCAGAGGCTTCCATAAGTAACGGCTACAAGATGGTAACCACTTTCATTCTTATTAAAAATGGCAGATATTAAACTATTTCTCCCCTCATGTGCTGTGTATATATACAGTCTTTCTACTAGGGATTTTCCGGACAGCTACCTGATAATTATGACAATTATCAGGGAAAATTACAAACAAGGACTTCATTTTTATTGAAAGGGCATTATTTATGTTTCTGTGCTATACAGAAAATTAGGATCACTGTCAACATTGGCGAAAATACAGTCTTTGAATATAAAAAGTGATTTCCAGTCAGAACTTGTAACCCATTATGGCACTGATTATAATACAAGAAAATATGACAGAGACTTGAGCAAGTAACGGCTACTATAAGGAAGACACTTTTGATACAAAAATTCTTTGCAATTTTATTTGTTGTGTGTAAATACAGTCTATTACAGGGGATTTCCCGGACAGACAATCAGCAAAACATTATTGGACATTAATAGGTTTTCCGGTCAAAGCAAACAAATATGTCTATCGCGTCACATAAAAGAAACTTACATTGTGACACGCGACTAGCAGTTTGATTGTCAGCTCTGTCACGTAAATGCTCATTTACCTGACAAAGACAGAAATAACCGCGTAAAATGCAATAGTTGGCGTATCTAGCTCAGATGAATGTAGGCCTGTACTGTCATATCATTCATGCAATTTCTATCCTAGGAGCGCATACAACTTTATTGTCGCATATTAGTTGCCAAAGCAAGGCATATTGTAGAAATACCGATATTTAGGTAAACAGACGGAGAGGGAAAAGTGTAATAGGTGTTGGATGAGAGTAATGAGAAAATTGAAATACTGTGAAACTTGTTAAGTTAGCGTTTCGTTAATTATTTCAGCATATCACTTTTGAAGATGTTTAGAGAAAATTTCCTGGAAGACAACACGGATACCCGACTTACAATTTTTACATCACGTTCGTGTGTGAAACCGACACAGGGGTTGGTACAAACAGGGAGTTGTCAGGAAGGAGATACAACGACCAAATCTGTCAGACAATATGTACTTGAAAATGATTTAATTCTTTCCAGGCACTGCCGTGTGATTGACAGGTCTCTTTGTTCCTATTGTTAAGTCTCTGTTGACTAACGCCTTTTAATGGTGATCTCCTCCTTTTTTTCCAAGTAATCTCGAGACAATGGCCATTGTCTATACATGCTTTGAAGTAAGGTTTGTTTCCGCCAAAAAACAAACTTTAATCAGGATTTTCAATTAAACGACTGGCAACAAACGTTTAAATAATGTACTTCAATTGTGCCCCCACAATTTTAATACGTCACCTGCTGGAAACATTGTTCAAGCCTATACATTTCTCTTTAGTGTTTAGCAAATTTTCTCATCATTAAGAAACGTATTCGAAAAGTAAATCGTAAAGTTATTCTTAGCTGACTTTTAATGAAATGATATTTAGTGTGACGAATAACGACGAAAGGATAAAATTTTACATTTTTGCATGACGGCTGGCAACGCAAACTTTATGAGTTCATCGTAAGGAGTGTGTGTTTTCAAGGTCATTTTGACAATGCCTCACTAATCCTAGTTGATCTAGGTATTGAGATAAGAATTTTGAGAAGATAAGCAAGATTACCGTCGGAAAGGAACATTGTTTCAAAGAGTCTAAAGAACGTTGAATCTCCTTCCTAACACCTCCCTGGTACAAAGCAGTGAAGTGTATATTTGCCAATGGTAAAAAGGGGGCGGGCTTTATTTTTGCCATCTAGAGACCCTGTAGTAGGCGAGATTGGCCAACTTATTTCATGGGCGCCATTTTGGAGCCAAATGTTAACTATGGCCAGATATCATTCACTGTGTGCGTAAAGTTTTCCATACAAAATGTAAAACAAAGTGAGTTACAGCGTTCTGTTCTCTTGTGACAATCATTCGTATTGGTTGACTCTGGCTGGCACTGTCTGCCGGATCCTTTAGTTTGTCGCCCGGTGCAAGAAAAGCCGTTCTGGGAGGGTCTAGAGGGAGGGGATAACACCCTCCATTTTGACAAACCAATTTGCTAATAGAAAGTGACGAAAATGCAGAATGGTGTATGCTATTTTGACAGTTTTAAAAGTGATTTTATTTAAAAAAAAAAAATTCATTTTAGTGTGTCTTGCTTTTGTGCAGGTAAGAGAGGGGGAGGGGGGTGGGTCTATTCTGGGCTGGGTCTACCCCTTCTTTCTAAGAAAACTACTAGTACGTTAATGCAGGATGGCATACAAGTGCAAAATGGTCCTTTTCATAGACGTAGGAAGCGGGAGGGGGGCTGGGGACGTTAGCCCCCAGTAAAAAATGAGGGGGGCTGAATTATGCTTCCGCCCCTCTAAGATCCAAGGGCAAAAAACCCCTTATTTGTCTCTTCTGTAAGAAATTTCAAAAATTTGCAGTAATTTTCCTTTAAGTTTGTCCAAAATGTTGCATCAAGTTGCATCTGAGGACCCTCAAATACTCACAAATTTCCCAAACGGGATGGGAAACCCCCTCCCCTTAGACCCCCCCAGGACGGCGATCCGAAACAAGATTCACCCCCCCCCCCCCCCATCTTGAAAAGCTTTCTACGTCTATGGTGCTATTTACGGAAAGGTGTAAGCAAGTTGAACTGATCATTTAAGATTTTTCATTATTTAGTGAAAGTTCCAGGAGAGGTCTGGGGGAAGGGGTAAATATAGGGGAGCACTTCCTAGTGAGACTTTTATCTTATGGAAAGGCCTATGCATGGGCGTCAATCTTTACTCGAGTGTGGGAGGGACATGGCCACCTCTGTCAAAAATTCACTGTGTAAAAATCTTAAGTCAATAGGTGTATTTCCAAAATGTGGGGAAACGTGTCCCCCTGTCCCCCCAGGATTGACGCCCATATGGGCCTAGGCCCAGATTTTATAAAATTGTGACTGGCCAGGGTGTATACCATGTAAAAACCTACATCAAAGTCAAAGGTACGCAAATGTTTCAGTTTTCTCATATTACTAATAGATCCAGGAGCAATGTTTGATCTGTTAATGTGTCCCCCTCCCCTATGAAAATTTTTGAAAAATTGGGTGTCCTTACATGCAATCTTGAACCACACAGGCTACATTTGAAGTAAAATTTGTGTTAAAAAATTGAGTGGACGTATTTTTCGGAACTAAAACAAAAACATCGGCATCAATGAGGGGGAACCATGGCCCAATGGGGTGCCCCCTCCCCTTTGAAAATTTTTGAAAAATTAGGCTAGGTGTCCTTACATGCAATCTGGTTTCACATATGCTACCATTTGCAGTAAAATTTGTGTAAAAATGTACATATCTTTAGGAAGTAAAAAAAAAGGCATCAGTGGTGGAGGCATGGCTCAATATGCCCCCCCCCCTAAATACGCCACTGCTCTTACACCTATGACTGGGGACTGCAGCTCTGGTATTCCAACGTCTCTATGGGGATGTCAGTCCGACAACTCTCCGATAGGGTTCGTATCAGGATTAGGGTTAAGGTTAGGCCAAAGGGTTAGCAGTTGTATTTGGGTTTATGTGTTGGAATATCAAGCAGTCGGAATATAGAGGTGGAACCGCCGTATACGGTATAGACTAGGCCTTGTACAGAATAATCTAACTCTAAGGCTAAGCCTACTGTAACGTTAGACCTACATGTATTACTATAAAGTTGTATACTGTAAAGTTACATCGCATAAGCGATCGCTATTTGATGGATTCCAATTATTGAACCTTCTAACTTTTACAGCCCACCGAAGCCTTCTTTTTGTACAAGATGTGAATCTCTACAATGAACTTGTAACCCTTTTCTGGTCTCTTCGTGCATCCAAATGCAAAGTTTGGAAACAAAACATGTCGTCTTACATAGGATGCGTATGTCCGGCCGTACCTACAGTACAGCCTGCACAACTTCTTGAATGTACATATAGCTCGTACTTTGGCTCCAAAATGGTGCCCATACATTTCGTCCAATCAGAATGCGTATCTGAGAACAATAGTTGGCCAGTCTCTCCCACTATAGGGTCTCTATTGCCATCCACTTTTAGGCTGCCTAGACATTTTCTTTGGCTGTGTTCGGGAAGGGTGTCTAAGAACACTGCTAAAGAGAGGATGGATTTATAAGAGAAAAGTGCATCATGTTTGAGTATTTTTTCCCTTAACACCAATGTACCGTCTTCTTTAAACATTTTTGTCCAAAAGTTTCACAATTTCAACTTTAAACAAGAATCAGCTGTCTACATGACAGTTGTAAAGAGTCCGCCCAACGTAAATATGTATACATACACTGTGTGAGTCTTATACAACCACAGTAATGAATAACTGTTTACTGTGGCTTGTGATATTATAATAACACTTCTCACATGGAAATTAGTTTTCTGTTGTACTGGAAAAGTAAATTACACGAGCGAGGATGAAAATCGTTTCAATTATTTCTAGGTATTACTGACAAAGACTTAAGCTTAAGTCATATGTCGTATTATTTCGGTCCAAGATATCTTATTTTTCAAAAAAAAAAAAAAGATTCCAGCTTGGAATGTAGACTTAAATCTACTGAAAAATTCCAGCTAGCTATACTGTGAAAGGCTATCACAGGACACTTCAATCATGAAAGCAAAAAGGGAGTCCCTTTTACATTATTTCATGATAAAATACACGAAAGTACTTACAACTGAAGCTGTTTGCTATGTGTACAATGTGTTAAATATTTAGTGGAAGTATATTTACAGTGAACAACAAAGAAATCATTGTCTGATGCTATTAATGCACGTGACTAGCAGTTTGATTGACAGTAACAACAACCGACCTGGCAGGTTGGTATTAATGTAGGACTGTATTTAAAACTGTACAGAAGGACAAAGAGTAAAGTTTTAGTTCTATATCATACTTCTAGTCAACAATACCTTTCATCTTTTTATGAGATTAAAACTCGTTTTACATTGATAAATCAAACTAAACAAACCTTCAGTTTTACAAGCATTGAGTTTTTGACAAGATGAAATATTTAAGGTCAGGGATATTTCCAAAAATCGTCTTAAAATTTCTACTTGAAACTGATGAAGTATTTAATGTTAGGTGTGAGGACAGATACCACCAATCAGTTTATTCATGAAAACAAAATGTGAAAGCTTGTACATCACTGGATAATTGAATTTAAACAAAAGTAGTTACATCTCGCG
Organism: Holothuria leucospilota; assembly: GCA_029531755.1. Taxonomy (NCBI): domain Eukaryota; kingdom Metazoa; phylum Echinodermata; class Holothuroidea; order Aspidochirotida; family Holothuriidae; genus Holothuria; species Holothuria leucospilota. Next base: position 31,399 of record JAIZAY010000222.1, read on the forward strand.
CCCCTTGCTTTGTGTACAGTGTGTTAAATATTTAGTGACAATATATTTACAGTCAACAACAAAGAAATACGTGTATGAGGCTATTAATACACTTGACTAGCAGTTAGATTGACAGTAAAAACATCCCACCTGGCGAGCTGTTGAGAGTGTCATAGAACTTTAAACCGACTTAAAGGATTCGTAATCCAATAATCAAGTTTGAAAAAGAATCAGCTGTCTTCATGACAGATGAAAACAGTCCAGCCGATATCAACTTTAGCTGAAATTTGCATGAATAAAAAATGGTGTATAATGGGCCCTTGAGGCAAGACTTACTGTGTGGAAAAGCTTAAGTCACATGGAGCATTTTTTTTTTCAAAAAGTGGGGGATATACCCCCACCCCGGGGATTCTGCCTATGCCGAATGTAAATGGATTGGCCTATATGCATCGTGTCAATCTCATACAACACCAGAAATGAGTAACTGTTTACTGTGGCTTGCACTAATAACACTCTTTTGCATGGGGAGTTTTGAGTTGTACCGAGAAAAGTAAATTACTCATGTGTATGGGTGATAAATCAATATTCATATCGTTTTTTTTTTTGCTTCAACTGGCAAAGACGTAACCTGAATTTTGTATTATAATTCTAGTCAACAATATCCACATCTTTCTATGAAATGAATATTTACTGTGCTTTCGATATACCACACCAAACAGGCCTTCAAGTACATCATAATTGAATAAACCAAATTATCTACATTGTTACACAGTTTTCTTTATGTACTTGTGTACTGAGTGTTTGGTCAGCAATATTGAGACCACGGTTTGATGCTGTTTAGGCATACTACTAGCAGTCTGATGCACAGAAAAATCACGTAACACTGCTAGCTCATCAGACAATGAAAAGAATGTCTGTAAAAACAACCCACCTGCCGAGCTGTGATAAATGAAGGACTGTATACAACTGTAGAACATCAGTGTCTGAATAATTCCTGCAGTATGTTTAGGTACAGCAGGGAGTTGTTAGTTTTACTACTTGAACAACTCCCTGGGTACAGATATTATTGGGGAAAGTGAAATTAATTTATTTGCACTTTAATAATCATGACACATTTTATGAACATGGTATAATGCCAAACATCTTTACCCCTACTAAAAGGTGTTAGCAGTGGAGGTACAAAGTGCTTTTGTGAAGACAGACAAATTAAAAGAGTCATTCCTAAATTAGTCTGTGCCCTTAGTAAATTATCTTTTTCTCTTGTTAGCTGTTCAACTAGTCTAACATTAATATTTATGATGATAATGACTGGTCACTGACAATTACGTCAAATGAAATTTAATTCAGTCCACCCTTTCATTGACTTTTAATACTTTTGTATTAACAACACATCTCATAGTTTACAATTTTCCCTGGGTTTACACTGTCTATAGGGTAGTAACGGTATCATTTTTAAACCCATTTAGTCCAATAATATCTATTTTAAAACTTATAACTATATCTTAGTCCCATCATAATGTTTAAACTTGTATATATTGTACCTACTGCATTTAAGAATCGAACTAGCAAAGGATTTACCTGATAGTTCTTTAACCCTTGTGCATAATTCTCTGAAAAATAATTTCGGTCATTATTCTTTCATTTTGTTTGAACGCTTTGACGCTTTTTCATTTTAAACATCGTTATGTCATGTACTCACGTGATCATAGTAAAAAAAGTCAACTATACATATTAACATTGCTAGGTAAAAGACTTGTAAAGTAAGACACTTACCTCCCAGAGACAGGACTGTAGATTCAGATGATATTCAGCGTAGCTGGGAGCACCCCAGATAACTGAAATAAACAACAATCAAGACACCAATTAATATATTCAAGTAAGGGCAATATTGTGTACATTGTATAAACATGACACAGAAGGTAGCTTTTATCATTGTAAACCATTCAGTTCCACCAATAAAATCTGACAATTTAGCTTTTCTTCCAAAGAGTATTGAATATTACAAAAGTTATGAATGTCCCATCATTGGAAAATATGAAAGTTTATGTTAACAATTATTCATGAGCTTGACAATAAAGTTACCCAGCCATCTTAGTATGTTAAGTTATTTACCATTCTATCTGCATTTATGAAAAATTCCATGACACAAACACAAGAATAGACAGTGTTTCCATTAATAAGTAAAAATATACATGTTACAAATAATTCATTTAGAGGATGATTACATAATTGATCAAGACAGTAAGTTACATACTTTATTCTGACTAGATTTTCAACATAGAAGTGAGATTACGTACAATACATAGGACTAAATGTTAATGTCTTATTTACACATATAAATATCACAAAACGCATGGACAGTAGTTTATGTTTGTAAAAAATCAATCATATCTCCCTCATCTAGTTAAACTACTAAACTGAAATAAAAGCATCAATCCTTAACAGAAAATTTGTGCAAATTTCTTCAAAATATTTTCATTTGTGTTGTAATGACAACCTCCCATTATTCATTACACACAGTATTAATAGAAGTGACGCATCCTGTTGTAATACTGTGTGCATTAAATTTACTTTCATTACACACAGTATAATAGACTGTACTGTACTATGTTAAGCCGCCGTCACACTACAACGAATTCGGATCGGATTCCGATCCGATTTTTGTGAGCTTTCATTAAAATCTTCTCCATTTCGGGTCAGAAGGAGCCCAAAATTTACCAACATGTTTAAATACATGATTTGCATCAGAGGTCTATGAAAATGAAATGTTAACTGATTTTTTCGTTACGTCACACCGACAGACAGCTTTTATCGGAAACGCGTAGTCCGATAAAAGCTATCTGTCGATGTGACGTCACGAAACAATTCGTATAAATTTAATTTTTGTAATCCTACGATAAAAATCATATAATTACACAGGTTGGCAAATTTTGAGTTCTTTCCGACCCGAAATGGAGAAGATTTTAATAAAAACTCACAAAAATCGGATCGGAATCCGATCCGAATTCGTTGTAGTGTGACCGCGGCTTTAGACTGTGCTATGTTACCTTTAACGTTTCTTGATCTAAGAAGAGAAACAAACTCAGCCAGGACGTTTTGTGGCAAAAGACACCAAAAGAACCTGACAGGAGAAAGATAACACACAGTGGAATGACCAGTAAATTATACATTTATACAAGAATATTTATAACATACTTAGAATAAAATTAAATTTGACATTTTACTAAATACTAGCTAACATAAAATTAAATGTTAGTATTACAGCTAACTATATTTATTCTTCGTTTTTCCGCTTAATAGTGTCAGCATTTTAATTCAAAGTTTAATTGCATTTTTCTAGGCCATATGTGTGCTGTAGTTGTATACAGCACTCAATGTGTTTCATTTACAGTACGATGAACAGCTCACAGTGTTGTATAACATAACCTCTCAATGTGTATGGCGTGTTCTAGTATTTACATTGAAAGTGTTTTAGTCTCAGACGCGCGCGTGCCAGCTGGCTACTGATCTATTGTTATGTAAATGAGCTTCCTTTGTTATCAGTTGTATATTGACCGGTGATGTAAAGGTCATTTAAAGTTCAGTGTCTTGTGATGCAATGCAAAGTCGGCTAGTTAACTGGTCCACCCGAGGGCGCCTCAGTCCGGCGCGCAACCGACTTCGTCGGCTGGGCAACCGATTTTAGAGGCAAGCCTATGCCAAGTGGGAGGAAAGCCGGAGTACCCGGAGAAAAACCCACGTACATCGAGCGGGAGTGTCTTGTGATTGTAAACTGTGTGTATTTACTGTACTGTGTGCTGTACATTCATAAACACTTGTATTGATTTCCTGCATTCTGATTGGCTGAAAACCATTCGAGACCGGTCTTAAATCGCATTTAAGACCGGTTTGCTGACAGTTAGGAGAATAAGAATGTCGTGGTTTACGTGTGCATGGTTTGAGCGTGTAATGCATTTCCCCCTGTTTTTTCGGAGGACGCGTACTACTGAAAACGAACGCGCTACATCGTAAAAGCGAACGCGCGTCTCTCACAACTCCCGGCACATGCAGTAACTAAACCCGTACTATATATACTGTGTGCCACTGTGTGTGTAGCGTACTGTGTTACTGGGTACGGCGCGTATTGTATATATTGTGCAGTTGTGTCCTGTGTATGTTAACGCCGCTTACTGCCTGGTACTAACCCGCATCAATTTGACCCTTAAGGTAAGTGATATAAGACAAAAGAAAGCATATTCAACAAAGATATCGTATTTGTTATGTCAATCGAATTAGATTTTGTTCAAACGATTGAATTTTAAATGAATTTGTTTCAAAGAAGCGAAAATATTTGCATGGTTGTTCACTTTCTTTTGGCTTGAAGTTGTTCGCTGCTATCGCAAGAAACTAAACATGACGTCATAATAGAGCCCAAAGTTAGGTGGGAGAATTAAAATGTGGTCTGTAAAATTTTGTCGAAAATTCAATGTTTCCGTCGATTACAGCACTGTCGCCTCGGTCCCCTCAGCCTCTGTGATGACGTCATCGTCCCCCCAGCATTTATCCCCTAAATATAGAATATTTTAGCAGCACAGACAGCAAATATGGTTAGAATTATCACCGATTGTTTTTTCTTTGCAGTTTTTTGAGATGTAAGGCTAGTTTGTGTAGACCTGTGTTCTGGGAAGAGGGATAACATGAATTTCCCTCCTGTGCATGGTGGAGGGGGGGGGGGTAAGTTACTAGGACAAGTGTATCAATATTAAGTGCCTATAGCTTTCATACCGTAGAAGTAATATTAATTGAACACACTTGTTCATCATTTTTTTAGATTTATGGTGATATTACCTTAACTTTTAGTTTAAAATTTTACTTCATTACTACATTTGTAAAAATAAAGTGCACATACGATTTACAAAAAATAAATTTTATGTATGCATATACCATAGTTATGACAAACATTAAAACTGATCATTGTCTTCCTTGGCTATTAAATTCTTGGTATCAACCATCCTAATTTCCCCAAAACATGACTGTTATAGTTATATTCAAGTATGTCAATATAAAATAGCCTATTCTACTGACTACAACAAACTTTGACGTTTGTTCTTTAAGCAGCCACTGACTTTATTTGACGGTATGTTTACATTTACTAAATAATGAAAACTAAATATTTACTAACAATTTCATGGGACTATGTATAATTCATTACTTTTGGTTTCATGTTTACATTTCTAAACTAATTTAATGTTATTTAGAAAAAAACGATTACCAATATTCAACTTCTATATTGTATTTTAGCTATTCAAGTAAATTGCATTCCTGTTTTCTCTTTATTTAATGTTTATTTATATAACTAAATACCAACTACCTACACTGCTAAAGATTTTGAGCATCAAATACCTTTTATGTACACTAAAACTTTCAAAACAAAAACATCAGCCCTTGCTAAAATGACGTATTGATTACGAATTAAACCATGACACCGATTAATTTCTGACAGTCTCATTTATATTACTTACATTTTAATTACAATACTTACTCCAGTTCCTTCAACGCCAGACACTTTGATGAATACTGTAAGATGACTGTAAATTCTTTTGATGTTATTTCTCTGCCATCATCATGTATCACTAGCTTGTTGAGTGTAGTGAGGACTGGTATAGAAAGATTGGATTTTAACTGGAGATGATTCCCGCCACCCAGGTCTACGGTACTGTAGCAATTAGTCAGATCCACACATGAAATGGGAATCTGTAAAGTAAAATAAAACAGAGGATTGGATTGAAAGGAGAAATATACCAGACATCTTCAGTGAATCCGAGAAAATAACTCAGAGAATAAGATGAGATAATATATCCGTGTTGAGAAGAATGGCATTTATAGGGAGAGATATTGACCATGAAATAATCAAAAGTAATAAAAAACAGTCGGCACGGATATTAAAGAAGAATTTTTGGGTATTTTTATAGGAGCGTAGTGTTATTTTACGTTTATTAAATACATGACTACGTTGTGTTACATAAATTAAAGAGTCTTGTTACAGATGATGGCATGATTTCATAATTGAAAAAGAAAATAGCGATATTTTTATGACAAAAATTTTGGAAATAATGTAAGGAAAGGTTTAATTCCGTTTCCAAGATTTTTTGGAAAGAAAAGTTTCCTTAATTTTTCAATTTTTGCTTTTTATAAATTCCTGAAATAATTATTTCAGGCATTTTGAATGTAGCATTTTTCACTGTTGCTTAAATTCCCCCTGACTTTAGCATGATTGTAGTCATTTTCTCCACATTTCTGAATTTCCTCTTCCTGGAAGAAAGGGAAGTAATTTTTTAATATTTTGGTAATTTGATGACTTGAGATCCAAGTATTAGCTTTTATTAATATACAGGGGTGTGCATTGCATATGTTTAAGAAATTAAGATTGCTACCAAACTTTTGAAAATACTGCTCGTTTACCATTAGTTTTGAGTCTTTCGTAAATTTATTGTAGAATAAGCAAAAACGAAGAAGTTATGAGAAACATTTCCCTTCAAACTTGGTCTGAAATAAGCAATTAATACTGTGCAGATTTGCCATTTCACTAACAACAAACTGTCCACTCTTGATGAGTTCTCAGTATTATATGACTGTTATTTGAAAACTCATTGTATTGCTGACATTTATTTTGAAAGAAATGCTTTAACGGCTCATCTTCACTAATTAGTACAGTCTGTCCAAACACTGGGAGTAGTCTATTGTTGGGATAGACCGCCACGGCGCTCAATCCTTCCAACAACTACCGTTTAAGCAGGTAAAGACTAGGCAAAGATTTGATCTAAAGTATCTTTTTCTCAAATTATAATTAACTAACTTTACCATTATGGTCAAGGGAAGGCGGATCGCTTCCACGAACTGGATGAGTTTTAAAACTCTGGCAGAGAAAAAACTCAAAGGTATTAAAATATAGAATTACCTTTTCAATACCTAAATACAAACCATCTTCTGTGTAACTCCTGAAAATTAACTTAGAGATATAATCCGATTAATCATCCGATAATGGCTAGAATGAGAAGCCAAAACAACGTGGCTCAGAATATTATTGAGCCTTCAAGTTCAGGTAGGCCTTGTATATAAAGCCTACGTACGTTTCAGTATCTGTTGTTATATAGCACTAATAAACGTTACTCTCTTGAATTTCTTGATCAATTGATTGGCGCATAAACAGAAAAAAATGTTTCTCTGCTAGGCCTACAGTAATGCATTTCAGTTGCACCTTGTGTATACAAGCGTACATAATAACGCCAATATAAGCCAAACAGGTGGGACAAACAATAAACTGTTTCTATGTTCATTCCTTGTGCCAATAGATGGCGGTGTTTCAAAATGCTTTATCGATAAAGGAAATGTAATGTTGAAGAAGCTACAAGGATGTTGACCAAACATTTAACTGTTATGGACTAGTCTTCGTTGCTTTGTTGAGTGTAAAATTTAATCGTACGCGAAATTATAAAATTATTCCCTAGGAAACTTCCACAAAAATATCGCGTAAATTAAGCTTTACAATTCCAAGCGTACGCTGTATGCATTGAATGCGAAAGAAGTTATAATGTGTCAAATTCACCTCCGAGGGGCAGTGCCGGTAGTGGTGTTTGATAGTATTTGTTGAGCAATTGTGTTAGTAGTCGTAGGTTATAGGAGGAGCTAAGATTGAGAATCCCAAATAACATGTGTGGTTATGTTCTGATAAATGTGATACCGGTACCATTTGTAAAGCCGTACATAGGCTTGCCACTTTGAATGAACGACACTATCTAAACCTCAGTATAGAGACACCATGTTTTTGCTGCAATTAGACCCAAGATGGCTGGAAATATTGGAAGACTTTCATTAGAAATTGAGTTTGCAATTTAGCCTAGAAACTGGGGTAAAAAGCTAGAATTTTCTTTCCAAAAAACACTGTCACAGTGTTTACACATTAAGTAATTGAATTCGACTTTGGTCACTTGTAACATTCTTAAACATGACCAAAGATCCGTTCCTCGTTACCCTAAATAGCAAGACAATTGGCTCTGTGTATTCCTTCACTTACGATTTTAAAGGTAAAAGAAATCGTGTAATCAATGGAAAATGGATATGTGACAAAGATAAGTTCCGTAGCAAATGCCTTCGATCGGTTAGGAACAATTCGTGGTGCTAAAAGAATTCTGACATTTTTCAGCCTTGCATTTGTATTCTCTGTAGAATTTACCAAACTTTTCAATAAACATGAAAATCTTCATGAACGTACTTCAAAAACTGTACAATTTTTCACTTTTTTCAAAATGGAGAAGGGAAACCCCTTTTAGAGATGTATCTTTTCAGTATGCTACAATTCCAGTTGTAGATAGTTCAATGTTTTATTCGGTATTGTTTAAACCACATTCTAAAGTTATTACCTGCTTGAAAACGTGGCGCAGTGAAAGGAAAAAAATCAACTTCGTTTTCACAGCGCTGCGAGTAGCGTCGCAAAGTGCAGGTCAGGACCGGTGTGGCCACCTTAAAGAAATTTCATGTTTATTTTTTCAAAGGGCGACACAGCGCGGCGCAGTGAAACGCAACGCCCCCATCCCAATAGCTTAAGGATAAGTGTGTCGGCATAAAAACAAATTGCTTGAATTTCATTGTAAAATCATAGGCTTATCATCATAATTAGTATTTTTTCATTACTGATAAATTTTACCAATTTCAACAGTAGGGCCTAGTAAGGTGTAAAGATGTCAGAAACTCTTGGCGCCCTTATAATCAACTGAACCGTAATCAATGGTGCACTACGGGATCGTGGGAGAGGCTGGGTCACCTCGAATGTTAACTTGCCCCTACTTTTCTCCAAATGAATATTAGACTTATCCAAAAGTAAACAGAGTTACAGGTGCCTCGTTTAATTAGAAAGAACTTACAATACGTGCATTAGACTTTGAAAAACTACTAAACTAATTTGCCCTCAAGTTATGGTTAGGATAAGATAAGAGTATTAGGGTAAACATAGAGACTTCGGAACAAGATGTGCAACCAAACAAATAGGTCTATACCCGGTCAAATTGTCGTAAAACTTTTGCACTTCCCTAACGGCCTTTCCTTACTGCATTCCAGCAACAACAGCAATCGTCATGCAATTTATCGTCTATATCCAAGAAGGTTGCGCTCTTCTCTTTTGGTGCATAGACCTTCCATATAAATGTACTCTGTCGATACCCAGCTTAGCCACAACCACCTCATGTTACTCACCTGAAAGGTGTCATGTGGTACTCCTGCTACTAACGTTTTCAAAAGCATTGAATATGCGCAACGCAGGCTTAAATGTCACCGTTACATATTGGAACAATACACCACGCTAACAATTGATTTACATGTACATGGACTGATCAGAAGATTTGTAGAAACAAGGGGAATGAAAAGACAAAGCTGTATCAATATTTGTCTTAAACTACCTGTCGTAAAACGGACTTTGTTTGCCCAGCCCTCTTTAAGGCTTAGCTCTTGTTTATATTGAGGGAACACATTTCACTTATGTGTATACAGACTCTGGTAGTCGTAAAAGTCACAGTCTAGACCGCTAGGTCCTAATTTTTCAAGTGGCGGTCCGCCAGTCATTTGCAGCAGGCGACTTCTGTTAATGTGGCCCCCTGAAGATTTGAGGAGTCACAACGTTTCTTTTACGTGTAATTTCCTGGGTGGAACCAAAATCATTTGGATGCCACACAGGCCCGTAACCAGACAAGGTACTGAAGGGCGAAGAAACAGGGAGGCGAAATACTTTATCGGGGTGGAGTGGGATACACTAAAATAATTAAGGCAATGGTAATTTTTAATTTTCTATGGGGGTGAAAATTTCTAGAGGGTTACCCCTGCCTCTCCTCTGGCTACTCGAAGGGGCGTAGATTTCTTTTCAACTTTGGGGGGGGGGGGGATGGGGTGAACTATCGCAAATGTGGAAAATGTGCACGGCGAGCGCGAAGAGCGAGCCATGACGGGTGGGGTCCAGGGGCAAAGCTTCTGGGTTTTAATGTCTCAGAAGTGCCAGGAAGACTATTTTAAGGGGTTAATTTCAGTGGTAATGTTCTTTGGTAGGCTATTGGTATATTCATACATTTAGGAAATGCTATTTTGAGCACAAAACTCGTTGATAAGCTGCACTGGATTGAAGTTGTACAAGAGCAACAATGTCCTGTTAAGCTTAAAAAGACAGGGATCAACGTATAGGGTCATCCCAGACAACTGGATTTTGAATTCGGAGATCATTACAAGACCTGCAAGTTGGCTTGAGATCAGTGGCGTCGCCAGGTTTTTGGTGATTAGGGGCACGATAGATGATGTCGTAATAATACCTCAGTTCTTCCCAAGTCTGCGTAAATTACACCTTTATTTTTCATGCGTTCCTGCATTTGCATGCACCAGTTTTGATCTTTCGTTTGTCACTTCATAAAGGTGTCGTCCTGGGGAAGGGTTTCCCCCTCCCCTGTAAGATTTTTTTTTATTAATTGAAGGTCTTTTAGATGCAAAATGGTGCTATCTTTGGGATGTTCTTGGAACTGATCATAAATGGCCGGAAAATGTCCATAATTTAGTAAATGCTAATTTTTGGTAAGGTAAAAGAGGAGAATATGTTGTCTATTAAGAGACAGATATGTTGTCAACAAATCTCCTGAAGCCGCCTCCCTTCTGTCTATTTTACTGCCTTCTATTTCGGGAAAGTTTTTACACCAAAATGTGTGCGTGGAGTCCACAGAAGCATTCTTGAGTTACTACGAAATATGTCCTTTCCTTCATTGTACATTATGAAAGGGCATCTATAAGGCTAGCAGATACCTGAATGGGGCCTCCTGGAAGCTCTGCATTAATCATATTAATTGGTGCCGGGGTGGGGGGATGACTTAATGCGTATACTACCTGACATCCAAATGATAATATAGAGTACGACGCCAAACACTTTACAACTATCGTATTTTTACTACTTTTGAACTAAAATCCGGACGAACAGCTGCCAGCAATGGAAAATGAGAGGGAGGGAAAGTATAGGTGCAGGGAGGTGATATTAAACCTCCCTGATAGGTGTAGCAAAAGGGGTGAAGGACTAATAAGAGCGTTACAGAGTGCTGTTTTCGTCATAAGTGTATTAACAATCACCATCTATACCGATAATGGCTCAGCGCGAACTGGCGAAGCTCTGGTAAAAATTTAGATTGAAAGATACCATATTAATGCGAGGTCCCCATAGATGTTTGGAGATGTATCTTTGTTCTTCGGAAAGTGTTGTAATCAGAACAGTTTCGTGTATTATTACCTTAATTAATAATGGTCATGACATGGAGTGTAATCAGTGACAAATAATATTTCCATTACAAAACCTGCATTTAGACTCTACATCGAGACACTTTCAAATGCCCAACATACCTACATGCCACTGCCATAAGCCAGTCTTTTACCTATAAATTCGTAAACTTTCAACTTTTTGCTGCTGTGCTTCTCCGAAAGGTGCTATCGGAAGATATTGATAATATGAGTGACACTGACGTAAGGATGGAAGCGCGCGGAGCGTTCGAAAATTTTGAAAGATTGCCAACGATTTGCTAAAATTCTGGTAGGTTGAGAAACATTTGTGACAGAAAGTGAAGTGAGATTGAAAAATTTCTTACGAAAATGAAGAATAAAATATACTTTCCATCATAAACGTATCTGTAGACTGAAACATTGGGGGGATGATTACATGGGCAATCCCCCTAGTCAAATGTTGGGGGATATATTCCCCCATTCCCCCGGGATTTACGCCCATGGCTACGGGTTTACTGCCACATTTTCTCCCCCGGGCCAACTGGTGTTTGACACGTGGTGGGCGCAAAAGCTAGTATAAATGTATGCCTAAAGTGGAATTTCCTCTAATCTAGAGCGTTTGGGATGCCAACTTTTCTCCCGTACTAGGACACACATATGTAAGAAATTCAACTAAAGTGGCATATTTGCTTTGTAGGGTGTGTTTTCGTGCTACCTAGAGCGTTTTGAATGTCAAATTTTCTCACCTAAGCACCAACCTTGCTTTGTAGGGCTGAGGTAGGCTTTCATCTTACGCTTGGTACCGTGAGGGAACCACCACTCAAATTAGGAAGCCCCCAATGCTGTTGTGTAGGCACTTTTGGAGTTCTTATGTGTGGGCTTCACCTCAAGAGTGAACCCTTTCATCAAACCCTAGAATCGTCCCTGCTGCAGGCAACTACAGCAATGATAAAGTATAAACCCAAAGAAATGTGCTCCACTGCCGAAAACACTTGAGAACCCATGGCTTAGACTGAAAACCTTAGAGTTCCTATCATTAATGTGTGACATATACCCACCTGGATGATCTACCTCTGGGCAGAATCCTTCTGAACAATCTACCCAAGTGCTCATTTTAGACTAATTTAATGCAAGACTTAGTCTACCGTGTACAGCAAACAAAACGCCAATTATAACAAAAATATCCCATCAGTATAATTATCTCATCGCTCCGTGAGGAGGATGAGATATTGTAGTCACATGACCTGTTGGGCTATATTCGGCAATGCCAGCACAAATAACAACCGTTGCCATGGTAACAGTTAATTTTCACAAGTTACTAGTCTAAAGTCCTAATCCATGGTGGGGTACCCCAGGGTGATCAAAAGTCCATAACGGAGGGAGGGGTCAAAACGTGTCCGTGTGTGTGTGTGTGTGTGTGTGTGTGGGTGTGTGTGTGTGTGTCCAATTTTGTTTTCTTAATATCTCAAAAACGGTAAAGCCGATTTTCTTCAAATTTGGTCCGAAGGTGCCCTAGGTAGAACCCCAGTTCTGCATTGACTCCCGGAAGTAAAGTTCAAAGGTCAAATTATAAGAAAATCACTCTTTTTATTATAACTCCAAGAAAAAACATCCCATTAACATGAAACTTCACACATATTATAAGAGTGTCTGGCACTACGAAAATATATGGTTGCCATGGCAACCAAGGTCAAAAGTCATGTGATGTTAACATTTTAAGCAAAAAAGTTTTCCATGAACTCCTCCTTGTGGGCTAGACCGATTCTTTTGAAATTTGGTGGGTAGGTGCCCCAGAGTGTAAACTTGTGCCTCCGTGACTTTCGGCAGAAAAGGTCAAAGGTCAAAGGTCAAATTCAATTTTTGGGAAAATTCACGGTTTTTTAGTATTTTTAGTATAATTCCAGGAGGAAACATTCCACGTACATGACACTTTGCACATATTATGAACGTGCCAAATACCACCAGAATATATGGTTGCCATGGCAACCAAGGTCAAAGATCATTTTTGTGAGAAATCACATTTTTTTAGTTTTTTTAGTATAATTCCAGAAGGGAACATTCCACATACATGAAACTTCGCACATATGATGAACCTGCCTAATACTACCATAATATATGGTTGCCATGGCGACCGGGATCAAAGGTCATGTGAAATAAGGTCAAAGGTCAATTTTTGTGAAAAATCACATTTTTTAGTATTTTAAGTATAACTCCAGAAGGAAACATTCCACATACATGAAATTTCGCACATATGATGAATGTGCCTTCCGCATATCATATTGTGTGCACAGATTTTCTGTAAAGTGCACTGAATTTGTCCTTTTTGCACAACAAAAGGGCGCATGGAGATGCAAATATCAGGGCGGCAGTGCGGATTTGACATACGCGCCTTTCTATTCGGTGATGTGCGTATAATAGGCACGCATTACGGAAAACGTCATTGTTAGAACAACGCAGCTTGCGTAAGCATTGTATACGCGCAGAAATTAGTTGGCCTGTCTTTTTATCTAGAATACTTCACACGTACTTCTGCGTTATCATCGACGAAAGCTCTGGTAGTTGCTTTCACTTTGTGAGCGCGTGAAAAATTAAAGGCCGATATTTAAGTGAGTAATATGAAGATACCATAAAACTGACATACATATGGATAGACTATGAGCTTCAATTCAAACCACTCATTGTGCGTTCATATTCAAGTGCACTTATTCAGAGACCGGGGAGCCAATTTTGAAGTGCGGGGGTTAATAATCGAAGCCGCCCAATATGTTCAATAAAATAAATGCAGTTTACTGCGGCCCAAAATACCCACGGCAGGAAAAGTGTGGGGGCTAAAGCCGTCTCAGCGGTCCCTGCAGTTATGTGTAGGCCTTATGCCACAAGGAAGAAAGAAAGTTCTTCCTGTGAGTTATATGGCTTAATGCGTGTGCTAGCGATGAGATAAGCAACTCCGTGGATTGCCCTCTTGTTTCAACTTTCAACACTAATTGATCAAAATCAACTTTTGCATGTTTCCTCAGATTTTTAAACTTGACAGCACAGACAAAAGAATAGTTAAGTTACATTTGAAAGAATCGAAAAGTCGCTGTCGGTAAAATATAGATCTTTACCTGCTTGAGTACCTTTGGCCTTGCACATTCCCTTCCCATTTGAGTAGCTTTATCTCCTACAGACAAAATTGTATCCCAGTCTTTTGTTACTGGAGGGGGGGGGGGGGAGCTTTCCTGTTCTGCACCATCCAGTACTCGTCATATGAAGCAGACACTTCATCTGAGCAGGGCAACTAAATTCCTACCTTTACATGTACAATGGTAATAGTTTCCACAACATTACGCAGTCTAGTTTCCAGCATTGTCTGAGTAGATATTTGTGCAAATTATTTCCTCAAAGTAGTGTAACCGACCTGGGTTACCATAGATTAAGGCCACTGGGTACGAATTTTTTTCTTAAATTCTTCTATGCCGAAACCTTTAATCTCATTTGTACATAAGCCTCAGATGTGGCCGTTATTCTCGTACTATTTCGTATTTTCTTTGACACGATGATTTCAGAACTAAGGCACACGTGTTTACAAGCTTCGTGTTACAAGGTATGTTTTCGATAGACCAATCATGTTGTACAAATGTAATCATGAATAACCAATGTTCGTATTGTATATAGCTTACTGTTGAGACGGCACTCATGAAGGCGTGTCAGGAAGTGAGTCTAACCAATCAGAGTAGTTAAAAGATTATATGCTGTTTGTATGTAAGAGTAACCACGTGTTTTTGCTTTTTTTGTTTGCGCAGGTAGTGCGGAGCTTCCGCAGATCAAGTATTTCTAATTACGCAGCTGGTGCTCTGCGTCAGCATTACGTCTCTATAGTGCGGCGCAGGTAGAACGGAGCTTCCGCAGAACAAGTATTTTAATTACGCAGTTTGTGCGCTGCTGGTCCAAGTTATATTTATCACTGCGCAGGTAGGTGCGAAGCTTCCGCAGATAGCCCCACAGTGCTGCGAAATTGGTGCACAGTGCTCTGTATGGGGACGTTGTTACTCCTTCGGGGAGCAGAACTCCTTCGGGAGTATTGTTTGGTTTTCGCCCCTGGCTCTTCGCCAGAGAGTCAGGGGACTTTTGGAAAAAAAGCTCTGTATTTACTTATCATCATTGTTTGGTTGGTGCGCTGCGCCCTACCAAGGTTTTACTGCTCCGCAGATGTTGTGCAAGACATTTATTGCCGTGTATTGTGTACATATGTATATAAGTTAAGTTATTAGCTACAACAAATAATTGATCATGTGATCCACCTCACGAGGCTGCACCAATCTTTTCAAATCAATCAGAATAAAAGTGAGATCTTTGAAGAAGGCAAAATACCCTCTTCTGTGACAGTCATATTTTTGAGTTCCATCTTTCAGACATCTTAAGTGTTTTCTCCTTGACTGACAATGAAGTGACGTTACATTGGTGGCAGCGTATGGGATTTCGTCCTGTGTCCTTTGTCAGCAACCAATTGGTACCAAGATGTCTGGAACGAACCCCTTCGACGACAGCCTCACCAGCGACAGGGTGGACTGGGTTCAACGTGAAGAAGGTAGACAACTGGAAGAAACTTCTTCAGTGTGGTCCGAAGAGAGGACGCCTCTGTTGCCTAGGTACAGAGAAGATTGCGGAAGTCAGCGCCCTTGCAACGAGCAGGATGAAGTCAGGGGATCTGCAGCACTGCGAGAAGACGGTGTGGCACCAGGAGGGGACGCACTCCGAGGATTTGGAGGAACGACATTGAGGGAAACTATTACCATCAAGACTGGGACAGACGCGATGCAGCTTTCAGCGCAGGGTTGGCCAGTATATCCCGACAGATGCCAGCAACAAAACCATGATGGTTATAGGCTGAAAGAGAACTTCTGGGGAAGACCTGGGGAATACACCAGACTGCCAAGGGAACCAGATGTTGGTGAGTATAACAGGGTAAGATTTCCTTCCACAGAACATCGAAACCAATTTGGTACTTCCAATACCCACCGAGCCCCAGTACCAACATTTGATGGTACCATGCCGTGGAGAGACTACCTCGTCCAATTTGAGTAAATTGCAGAGCTCAACTGCTGGGATGAAAGAAGGAAGGCCCTTCAACTTGCCGCAAGTCTGCGTGGACCAGCATAAGCTGTTCTGGCTGATCTGGAGGCGGAGAGACGTAGGGTGTACTATTTGGTGATCGAAGCATTAGAACAGAGGTTTGGAAATAAAATTCAAACAGAATTGTTTAAGGCAATGTTGCGGAGCCGGACACGCAAGTCTGAGGAGAGCCTACCCGAACTGGCCCACGATATAAAGCGTCTTCTAAACCGGGCTTACCCTGACGCAACTCCAGAAATGAAAGAGACGCTGGCCAAGGACTATTTAATCGACGCCCTGGGAGACAGTGAAACAAAATGGAGGGTATACCAAGCACGACCTCGACAACTAGAAGACGCGGTAACGATTGCAGTAGAGTTGGAGGCCTTTGGACAAGCTGAATCGAGGAAGTCGGCACCATCTAGGAAGTTGGCAGCACGTACCGTGGAAAAAAAGGAGGACGCACCCGTAACCTCGAATTCTGTGGAAGAACTGACGAAGGTACTCACCGCTGCCCTTTCAAAAGGATTCGAAGACTTGACAAAGAGGGTTACAAACCAAGGCCCATACTTTACTCTGTGACCAGTAAGGAGGGCGGCGACACTGATGGCGGTTCTGTAACCAGTGCGGACTCTGACAAGCAGCAGGCTGGAGTGACGACTTCTTGGGTCCTCCAATGGACTAACGAGGAACTGAAGGAATTGCAGATTCAGGACAACGACCTTGGACCCATCGTATTATGGAAACAGGTCCAAAATTCCCGACCTACTTGGGAACAAGTGGCATGCAAGAGTTCAGCTGCGAAGAACTACTGGACCCAGTGGAACCGCCTTGCGCTAAGAAACGGGATACTCTACAGAAGTTTTGAGTCACATGCCGGAGACAAAATTTTGTGGCAATTAGTTGTCCCCAGGAAGCTTCAGGGACATATACTAGAACAGGCCCACGGTCACCGCCTTTCGGGTCACCTGATGGTGCGAAAGACTCTAAGTCGGATACGGGACCACTACTACTGGAGCGGATACAGGAAAGCTGTAGAAAAGTGGTGCAAACAATGTGACCTGTGCGCTGCAAGGAAAAATCCCACCAAAAGACCAAACGCAAAGTTAAAGAGATATACAGCCGGAGAGCTCCACCAGTGATGCGCCCTAGACATTATGGGTCCATTTTCCGTGACGGACAGAGGGAATAGGTACGTTCTCGTCTTGGTTGATTACTTCAGTAAGTGGGCCGAGGCATACCTGATGCCGGATATGGAGGCCAAAACGGTTGCAAAAATTATGGTTGAAGAATTTAGATGTCGCTTTGGAGTGCCCTTAGAGATCCACACAGACCAGGGACGCCAGTTCGAACCCCAGCTTTTCCAGCAATTATGTGGCCTATTAGATGTAAAGAAAACCAGGACTACACCATTTCATCCCCAGTCGGATGAAATGGTGGAACGCAGGGCCAGAATAAATGCAGATTTCCCTGGAATGCAACTCAGATTTCCTGCAAGAACGGTTAGTGATCACCGTCCTGAGGGTTGGGGATATAAGGGAAGGGGGACACGGGAAGGGCGTCTCCTCTCCCCGTTTGAAAAAATTGCTTTCAGGAGATAGTCAGTAGGGCGTACCTGTTTTTTCTGTTGTTTCGTGCAACACAAAAGGGGATTACTGGGGAACACCATAGAAAGGAAGATTATGGTTTTCTTTTTACGAAATGCTTTTTCCCCACGTTAAAAAAGTGCGCAGCAACGAAAAAATAGGCAAAAACAATGCCGAAGTTTCATTTTAAATCCACCATGATCGCTAGGTCACCAGCCAATCACGAAACAGGAAGGGAGGAAACTGACCAATGACAAGGCAGTGACATCCTAGTTACTCGGACGAAGCAGACGACAAAATGGCAGCCCCCATGTCAAACGTCGAACCCGGTGAAAATCCAGAGTTTTGTGCCGTACATATTGTTTTCAGTGCAGAAACCAACTTCAAAATCTTCAAAAAGTTTCGTGAGAAACGTTTGTAGGTTATGGGACACAGTGGAAACTCTTCAACTGTCCTGAAGCCGAAATTGTCAACATTACGGCTACGAGACTTGGTTTAGACTTCAACAACATCGGAAAATGCCTCAAGTTCCCCTTACAAGTACCCGTTGCACGAAACTTCAGGTACCACCGAGAATGTTATCGTTGGTTTTGCGACAAGAGCAAAATTGAGCGAAAGAAACGTTCACTCCTGAATCAAACCAGCGAAGGTACATATATCTAATTTTTGTTAAAATTTTGAGTTTGTAAACTAACCGGCCAGCACTTAAATTAGATGAAAACAAACATGCTAGCCTAGCCAGAAAGTGTGCAATCAATGCACTGTGTAGCAACTATACTATTCCCATAGTCTGATAGTGTTGCAGCAATACTCGTAGTCAGTGCCCTAGCAATACTGCTTCACAGGGCGGCCCACCAACGTGCCCCTCTTTTTTCACACCCTGCCCCTATTCTCCGGATTTTGAAAGTTCTTGTGGTTACTGGTGTTGTGTCCAAAAAATAAAAGTATATGGATTGGGTGACTGGTACGGACTAACCACAGAGTTACATGCTGTCACTGTATTAAAAGAATTGAGGTTATGTTTGCCATGCAGACTTCCGAGTGCAGCGTTTTACATATATGCACATGTGCTCTTATAGTTAATCGCTGCCCTACCCCTCCCCCCTTTTCAATGAAGCTAGGTTTCTGTGTAGTATTGTGTACTACTAAATTCCAGTTGTGTGATGGTGACTGATGTACTGTAAGTTAATAAACTGACTAACTTGAGCGTTAATTTGTATTTTTTATATCTCATTCCCGTTGTAACTGCTGAATTGTAACCGGGTGAAAATATTTACTAATTTTGAGCACTGTTATAGGGCAGGAGCTTAAACAGCACCTCTCTTGTCAGAGTGTGTGACTGCGAGCTCAAATCTTGAATATAAAAGACTCATGAGAGGCAAAATGAAGTATTTGATCATTTACACGTATAAACTGTGTCTCCTTGATCTGATTAAGTAAGGTATTGGGCTGGTAGTCCCACTAATCTGAAACTAAGACATCTCGTTTCCATATGAATTTTAGTAGTTTTGAGATTCTTCAAAACTGCAGGAATTACAGTACACGGGTGTTGGTATTGTGTATGTGTGTGGGAGGGGGGCTACGTGTTGAAACGAGTGTTGGTCAACTGTGGCTTCTATTTAATTATTAAGAAGAGGTGCTCCTAATTAGTTTTTGTTGCTTTGATAAGGAAGTAATATTACCATTTTCCAAGCAACAAGCCTTGGTTTGAGGGACTCATGCTCATACTTTTTGTACAGACCAGTAGGACATAATAATTTCCATTATTGCCTTAAGATATAAAGTACAAAGTTATCACTATTTTCTTTGTATGATGGTTGAAAGACTGAGGATAACATGGGAAATATTTGTTGAGTTCCTTTCTGTGCCTATAAGCTTTGCATAAGCAGTTTATATTCTGGCCAAAATGAAAACATCCCATTTAATGATCAATCATTAGGGGTGTTGATGTTAACTGGGTCTACTTTAAGCATTCCAGGCTGTTAAGGTGACATGAGAATTCATGTCAATAGCACTTACTGAACTGTTTTTGGACGTATTTTGCATCTAGAAAAGTCATAGGCTATGTCACATATGTGCAAAGTGCAATATAGAGAAGCTTTCACAAGTGTGTAGTTCTTTGCAGTTCAAGAAATCCCTTTTTCCGTGATAAGAGTATACTAGTGGTCCTATAAAGCAGCACGTTTTAGGGTCCATACATAGTTTTCCCTGCACAATCCCCACCCCATCTTTTGCAAATCCATTTGTACTGGTTGCATCTTAAATTTAAATCTTCCTTCTAGAATGAAAAAGTTTTAACACAATGTAGCCCCCCTTTTTCACAAAAAAATCTTTGATGTTACAAAAGGAAGGGGCCCCTAACCCTAACCCCATCCAGGGATTCCGCCAGAAACTCAAAAAAGGGGGGATTTATTATTGCTAAACCCTGAGTCCAACTTGATGATGACCTAGGCCAAAGTCACAAGTGGGTTCAGGGGGAGAAAAGCTTGCCTTAAGGCCCCTGTTTGGTGTATTTTGAAGGGTTTTAAAGGCCATTTATTTATGTAAGTTCAAACATTGTTGCAAAAGTGTCTTTTTGTTAAGTGAGAAACCAAGATATTGACAATTTTTATGTTTTTTATGGAAATGAAAGGGGGGGTTACCTACCTTCTTCTGGCAAGGTGGTGACAAATCCCCCCCTTTCCCCCCTTGACGGAAACCCTGCCATCAGAACATTAAACTAATGCAATTTCCCTCCATGAAATTACCATACTTTTGCAAAATTAGCCCTGTCTCAGGTGATAACCTCTAATTCTGTGCCAGTTTGCAAAGGGGGAGGGGACCCGGATCCTCAGCAAGGGCGGATACGGAGGGGAGGGGGAAACTGGGGCAGTTGCACCCTCCAGGATTTGGGGGTGGATTTGGGCCCACCCATCCAGGACAATGCACCCCTTGCCCCTTCGGAAGTTGAAATTATAAGTGTAACCGTATTGTAAGCATAAATTCATTTATCAAAGCCTGTGTCCGTCCTCCTAGGGCACTATGTAGTAGGCCTACAGTTTGTACAGCGCCTCATGAAATTTTGTGCTGAAACTCACAGCATATACATTTTTTAAGCTTAGCCGAATGATCTTTGTTCCTTCTGGTCTGCATTACATGTCATGACAAGCTGCTGTGCACACACTACATGACTACCTGGCCCTATAGACTAGAGCTATTTTTATATGAACCCACACCCATCGTACGCGTATGTACGACCTGTAACAAATGTCACTACACTAACACAACAACACTGTCTGTCACGAATGTTCAGCTAGCTTCCGTATCGTATATCGCAGAGAAGCCGATCGAGATCGAAAAGCTAAACCAGCCTAACCTAGATTGACATTCTAGTTAGGCAGTGCCATACTGTGGGGGAAAAAATCACCTGCTGGATTCTCATGACATAAAAGGTGGGCCTAATTTTTACAATTGGGATTGGGATAATACAATTTAAGGGGCGGTGCCACGGGGGGGGGGGCAGGGAGGGCCACCGCCCCCCTATAATTTGCAAGAAAAAGGGAAAAGAGAAGGAAAAGAATGGGAAAAAGAAGAAAAGGAGAAAACCAAAGAAAAGAAAAGAAAAGGAGGAAGCGAAAGAGAAAGGAAAAGAGAAGAGGAGGGGTGGGCTAGGCTATGTCTGATCCATATAATCCAGAACTTCCAGGAGGCCCTATTCTGGTGTTTGCAGCCTTTAGATACCCTTTTATAATGCACAAATTAAGGAAGGGAAATTTTCGTAAAAGTTCAAGAATGTTTCTGTGGACTCCACTCACGTATTTTTGTGTAAAAAATTTTCCCCTTATAGAAGGCATAAAGTATCCAAAGGGGGGGGGGGGGGGCTTGGGCTTCAGGAGGTTTGTTGACAACATGCCATTCTCTTAGACACAAAGGTTTCCCTTCACGCACCCAACCAAAAGTTTGAATTAATTAAATTAGAAACATTTTCCAGCCATATATATATGATCAGTTCGAAAAATATCCCAAAGACAGCACCATTTTGCATAATAGCAACCTTAAATTAACAAAAATTTCTCAAAGGGGAGGGCAAACCCCTCCCATTAGACCCCTCTCCCAGTACGACCCTCTTACATCCGACCAAAATTTAGAATTCACTAAATTATGGACATTTCCAGCCGTATATGATCAGTTCGAAAAATATACCAAAGACAGCACCATTTTGCATCTAAGCAGCCTTAAATTATCAATAATTTTTCAAAGGGGAGGGGGACACCCCCTCCCCTTAGACCCCCACCCCAGGACAGCGATCACTCTCCCCATGCTTTGCCCTCTATTAAAATACCCTGGCACCTCCCCTGCATATATTGTTGCATTTTTAACTCAATCCGGCTCCTTTAGAATCTGGCGCCCACCTGTAGGCTACCCCCTTCAGTGTTGGGCTAGATCCGCCCATGGTCCTCAGACCCTGTAAAACCCTTTGTAGTCAGACCCCCTACTTATAGCTAAAAATAATGCAAAGTTACCCATATGAAGTGAACACTCTTTAAGCTGAAATTTTCATAATGGCACCCCTTTAACTTGAGGATCCTTAGTTATACATTATACACAAATGTTGGAAAGGGGTGGGGTCTTCTCATAAGACCCCTCTCCAAGACACCTGGGGTTGGGCATGTCTTTACTGAGAAACCAACTTAAAATCTACAAAATTTGTACAAACGAACAAAGACTTGACAAAATATTGCAGTTTTCACACACTAGATACTTTTATTACACACGGATTTTGCAAAGGAGAGGGGGGGGGGGGGGGCTGACCCCACAAGACTATTGACCAGCATCAGGGTTCTACTACATTTGTTTAAAAACCTTGTGTAGTGGTTCCATGGACCCACCAGGGAATGGTCCTAATAAAAACATAGTTTACAATGGAGCTATTGCATACTTATTCTGTGTATTGCTTTAATTTGGATAGCGCCCGCTATTTATGTTTCTGCCTTTTCCCCGACCCTGGGGGTAGCCAAGGTTTGCAGAAAAAGGTTACGTATGAGTAAGAAGTCATTCCCAAGTACGCTGGACCAAAACCTTCATTTTTGTAGCTTGAATACGTTCGTAATTTATATTTTTCCTTCAGTACAGTTGTCTATGGGAGTTTGGCGGCCATTTTGTCTGTAAATTCAACAGTGTGCAACTTTTGCACGTGAGGAAAATCAAAATATGAAAATTTATGTCGTAAATAACAACTGGGAGGATTTTTAGGTAATCCCCGTTTGTGTTGCACGAAATCCCACTTTTAAAGCCTTTTTTGAGGTATGCCCTACTGACTAAGGGGACTTAGATATAAAATGGTGCTGTCTTTTTCATTATTTACATGGGATTGCATGCACTACAAAATATCATTTTTGTGACGAAGTCAGAAATAAATGGTTTCAAGCACTACATGTGAATGCGGAAGCCAAACGTTTGACACGTGTTTAATTCCAAGTCCAATGCCTTTTCTCAGCGCACAGCATGCATTTTAATATTGAGTGAATCTTTTGAGCGGACGATGAAACTGTTCTTTCATAAATTTGCAGTTCATGATTACTCGCTGTCAGTATCACGTGTAACTACACAATTAAATAGCATGATTATTAAGCCTGAAGTGTTCTCTCTTAGGAAATTGTTATTTTCTGTGCCCTATAGGTTGTGGAAGATTTTTTATCACAATTTAAAAAAATGGTGGATATCTATCCCAATCAATTTTTTTCACTGCATTCCCCACACTATTGACTACCACAGACAGTTGCAGATCGGTGCCGTGTCGCCAGACGCGGTTCTAGAACGAGACTTTTGGGGGGCTTAGAGGGGCTTGAAACGGAAGGATCATAAAATTTTCTCTCAAATATGTAAATCGGCCACGCGCACGCTGAAACCAATGATAATAAAAACAGTACCATAACCAGGGACTGCGCAAGGTTATTCTGATAGGGGACATGGGTTGGGTGATCGCCGTCGTGGGGGAGGGGTCTAAGGGGAGGGATGTCCCCTTCCTCTGAGAAATTTTTGCTAATTTAAGGTTGATAAGATGCAAAATGGTGCGTTCATTGGGTAATTTTTTGACTATATGACTGGAAAATGTTCATAACTTTGTGAATTCTAATTTTTGGTTGGGGGAAAGAGGGCCTTCTTAGAAGAGAGGTCTAAGGGGAAGGGTGTTCCCCTCCCTTTGAGAAATTTTTGCTAATTTAAGGTTGCTAAGATGCAAAATGGTGGGGTCTTTGGGTTATTTTTTGACTGATATATATGGCTGGAAAATGTTCATAATTTTGTGAATTCTAATATTTTTGGTTGGGAGAAGGAGGGCGGTCCTAGGGGAGAGGTCTAAAGTAAGGTGACCATATTTTGGAGGTCCAATTCGGGGACGCTACTATACCAGGCACCTTGTAAAGAGTAACATCGTTATGTGCATTGGCTACAGTATATGTGTGTAATCACAGCAGTAATAGAAAATCAGTGATGCGCTAGCAGCTTGACTTCCGATCTCTGTGACTGCAGATACCTGTTGGTTGTTAGCCTACGTACGTTGTATTTGGGCGCTAAGATATATACCGTATCTCAACGATGTTGATGTATTACTAGGCCTATAATGCTAGCTAGCTGGCTGTTCAGCTTCCGTCGGAAAGGTACCCAGTAGGCTACACAATCGACAAAATATTATTTTTCACAACATAATTAATATCTTGAGAAATTTCAGATTTCAAGGACATTTGTTCAAATCGGGGACATTTTCGGGGACACTTGATCATCGGGGACGGAACACTGGATTCGGGGACTGTCCCCGAAAATCGGGGACGTCTGGTCACCTTAGTCTAAGGGGAGGGGTGTTCCCCTCTCCTGTGAGAAATTTTGGTTACTTTAAGGTTGCTAAGATGCAAAATGGTGCGGTCTTCGGGACAGTTTTGACTGATATATGGCTGGAAAATGTTCATAACTTCGTGAATTCTAATTTTTGGTTGGGTAAAAGAGGTCTGTTCTAGGGGATAGGTCTAAGGGAAGGGGTCCCCCTCCCCTTTTGAAAAATTTTGGTTACTTGAAGGTAGCTTAGATGCAGAAATGGTGTTGTCTTTGGGATATTTTTGGACCCGATCATATGGGTTCAAAACATTCTTAATATTTTTGGTTAGGTGAAAGAGGAGCCTTTTTTGTCTAAGGGTATGTGTCAACAAACCTCCTGAAGTCCCCTTTTGGACACATTACTGCCTTCTAGTCGGGGAAAGTTTTACGCAAAAATACGTGCGTGGAGTCCACAGAAATATTCTAGAACTATTAAGAAAATTTGCCTTGCTGCATTTGTGCATTATAAAATCGTATCTAAAGGCTGGTAAAAACCGGATTATGGCCTCTTGGAAGCTCTGGATTAACTATACGGATCAGATATAGACCTACCCCGCCCTCCTCTTTTCTTCTCCTTTACGTCTTCTTTTCCTACTCTTTTTCTCTTTTCCTGCAAATTACAGGGGGGATAGGCCTCCCTTTCCCCTGAGTGGCACCGCCCCTGACCATGACATAGATGTAACGTAAATACAGGCATATATTTTTTTTATTTGGAAGAATGTAGCAAACGTTACCGAGAGATACGAGCAACTGGACCTGTTCGCATTAATGGGTATAACGATTCGGCCTGTAGATTTGACTTAAAAGGACTGCTAGTATAGCTTGACGAGATCAGCGACGAAATGACTCGTTTTGAACTTCCAACAGATGGTTAATCCGTAAACTTGATTTACATGTACGTACATACTATCATAGATGTTACTTATGTTACTTATCTGACCCAACTTCCATTGTATGAAATCGTGAACCTAATATAAGATTTCTAGACACAGACGACAGTTTCCCTTGACAAACTAAATCCACTGGACCAAGATGTGCACAAGTGTATTGGGCAATTTTGTTTTTCTCAGTACACGCAAATATAGCATAACACAACCTCTGAAAATTGGGGGGGGGGGCTTGAGCGAACTTTGGGGGGGGGGGGCTTGAGCCCCCAAAGCCCCGTAAAACCGCGCCTGCGTGTCGCTCCTAGATGCCGATTCTACATACTGCTGTATTTAGTGCTACCAGCTATGAAACACATTATCGTGTAAGGGTGATAATATCCGACACTTTGCTTTGACATTTTTCTTTTTTTATATGTATTGAAACAAAGTCATTGCTCTTAGACCAGACCTTGTTGCTGGTATGGCTTCTGGCGCTATGACTTGGGCACTTTTTTTTTGGTCAGTGGAAATTTCCCGCGAGTGAAGGCATTTACGGCAAATTTCCCGGGAATGAGCTTCCCGAATTCCACATTTTTTCCCGGCGTGGTGGAACGCTTCAATAGGACTTTGGAAGGCATGTTGGTGACGGTGGCTTGTCCAGACCAGAAGGACTGGGACGCCCGGCTCCCTTACGTCATGATGGGGTACAGGTCTGCTGAACACGAAAGCACGGGTTTCTCACCAGCTGAGATTTTCTCACCCAGTTAACCTGCCAATCCACTTGGAAATCCCAAAGGCCCCGGGTGAGGACGCTTCCGCGACAGTACACCAGTGTGCAGGGGACCTAGGCAACCGACTTGAGAAAGTCCATGAATGTGCCCGAAACAACTGAAAGAAGCCAGCGAGAAACAGCGAAGAGATCATGACAGAAAGGCATTTACCCAATCTTTTGAAGATGGAGAAATGATATGGTTGCTAAATACTACTCGAAAGAGGGGGATTTCCCCTAAGCTACAAAAACACTGGGACGGGCCCGGGAAGGTCTTGAAAAAGATCAGCGATAAAAGCAGCGAGTAAAGATGGACCTCCGGAACCAACCTCAGACCCCCCTATTAAAATTGTTAATACTATGGAAGAAGTAGTGGCAAATGAAAGTCAATGACGGCTCGAATGAGGCTAGTAACACATCTTATTTCTGTATTTTTCTTTACGATGATGGGTAAGACCAAGTACGACTTGGAGTATACTTGCAGGGAATGCGGAAGTAAGTATTCTCGACTACAGGACCTGGACCACCACAACTCGGAGAGCCAGAAGAGGAGGCGTGACAACGTTTTTGCGTGCAACTACTGTGACTATCGAAGCACGAGAAAGCACGATGTCGCAAGGCACATCACAAGTCGCCATCCCGAGAAGGAGCGTCCCAAGGACACTGAGACAAAAGAGAAGAAGAACGAAGGGCCCAGAAGAGGATTGGACAAAACTCGACGAGAAAGATCGACCCCCCCCCCCTCCAAAAAAAAAAAAAGTTCGACGAATGGGGAGTGAATGGCCGAGTTTAGATACCCTTCGAGGCTCGCCACACGAGGATCTAGACAACGAGAAAACTACTGGCGCCAAATCCCAGTCATCCAAGCTACCGGAAACGCCATATGTCACCCCCAAGAAGCGGCAAGTAGCTTCAGCTCAGAGACGAACACAAGACCCCTAGCCGGAAGAATCCCGAGATACAGAGGAAACCTCCGACTCAGGACAAACGTTGTAATCCAAGACAACAGAGACCACAGGTGACTTAACACCGAGCGACCCCAACGCTGGAAGCAGAACAAATGCGGTCGCAGACCACAAGACGAACGCCTGGTTCAGCGTACCACCACTACGGTTAATCCCGACGGCGGGGTAAAGGTTGTGGTAAAAAAGTTTTTAGAAAGTTAAACTGTTTCATGCATTACGTAAATGTTTCTGTAAGTCTAGATTTCATGTTTTTGATTATGACGTAACTGTAAATATTTTTTTACTGTTTTGAAATGAAAGAGTATTTTTGCTTCCATAATATGCTTGTTTAATGTCTTGTAGCAATAATGCAGTTACACCGTAGTTTTGTGGCAAATGCATAGTGGAAAAGTTTCATGAAATTGTGATGTTAAGCTTATCTGATTGGTGAGAGAGTAGTTAATGCGAGGGCGCATTAGAAACTTGGGTGGAAAGAGTGTAACCGACCTGGGTTACCATAGATTAAGGCCACCGGGTACGAAATTTTTCTTCAATTCTTCTATGCCGAAACCTTTACTCTCATTTCTACATAAGCCTGAGATGTGGCCATTATTCTCGTATTATTTCGTATTTTCTTTGACACGATGATTAATGTATGGCCGGCTACGTATTCATTTCCGCTCGCCGGCAGACTGCATTGTTTCAGAACTAGGGCACACGTGCTTACAAGCGTCGTGTGACAACGTATGTTTACGATAGACCAATTATCTTGTACAAATGTAATTATGAATAACCAATGTTCGTATTGTATATAGCTTACTGTTGAGACGGCACTCATGAAGGCGTGTCAGGAAGTGAGTCTAACCAATCAGAATAGTTAAAAGATTATATGCTGTTTGTATGTAAGAGTAACCACGTGTTTTTGCTTGCTGTCCAGATAGACAGAGCTGAGATTAATTATTAAGGATCATTCTTCATTAAGCTTTCAATGAGTAAACACGTACATTTTCATAGAGCCACGAAGTATGCTATCGATCGCCGCATAAGAGCAGTCCGTGTCGTCCACGGTACGGTACAGAAGGACCCTCTCGACGTCGTGAAGGTATTTAAGACCTTCTATGAACAGCTTTATACCCGGGCAGATGTCGAGGTAGACCTTCAAGGGATGACAATCCCGCATTATCCATCCTCTGACTCGGTACTCAACTTTCAGGTACGTGCGGCGTCTGTTCTATTCAGCCAGTTTAGAGCAGGACCACACATGTTTGTCCTCTAGAGGACGTATTGTCCATTTGGGACGTAGCTCCATAAGGGAGCAGAACTCCTTCGGGAGTATTGTTTGGTTTCGCCCCTTGGCTCTTCGCCAGAGTGTCGAGGGGACTTTTGAAAAAGTATTAGATAATATAATATATATATAATATAATATATAATATATAATACTTACCTGGCACAGGAGTATCCCAGATTACGACGGCGGAGCTCCCAGGTGGGACCTGTTCTATTCAGCCAGTCTAGAACGGGACCACTGTCAGGTGGTGTCAGTTAAGTCAAAGTTTGTCCCTTGGGGACGTTGTTACTCCTTCGGGGAGCAGAACTCCTTCGGGAGTATTGTTTGGTTTTCGCCCCTGGTTCTTCGCCAGAGAGTCAGGGGACTTTTGGAAAAAAAAAAATATAATATTGACACTTAACATTGATACTTACCTGGCCCAGGAGTATCCTTAATCACGACGGCGGAGCTCCAAAGTGGGACCTGTTCTATTCAGCCAGTCTAGAACGGGACCACTGTCGGGTGGTGTCAGTTAAGTCAAAGTTTGTCCCTTGGGGACGTTGTTACTCCTTCAGGGAGCAGAACTCCTTCGGGAGTATTGTTTGGTTTTCGCCCTTGGCTCTTCGCCAGAGAGTCAAGGGACTTTTGGAAAAAAATAGATAATATTGACAAGACCTGGCGCAGGAGTATCCTTGATCACGACAGCGGAGCTCCTAGGTGGGACCTGTTCTATTCAGCCAGTCTAGAACGGGACCACTGTCGGGTGGTTTCAGTTAAGTCAAAGTTTGTCCCTTGGGGACGTTGTTACTCCTTCGGGGAGCAGAACTCCTTCGGGAGTATTGTTTGGTTTTCGCCCCTGGCTCTTCGCCAGGGAGTCAGGGGACTTTTGGAAAAAAGCTCTTTTAGATAATATTGACAAGACCCCCTCTAAAGAGCAGAATGATGGACTTGGTTCTCCCCTGACTGTCGACGAGCTGTGGAAGGCTGTGGCGAAGATGAAAGGCGGAAAGGCGCCTGGGTCCGACGGTATCCCAGTGGAATTTTACAAACGCTTCTGGGGTACCGTCGGACACGATCTCCGTGATGTATTCGCCTCTGCCTTCCTTGCTGGCTCATTGAGTCCCTCGCAGCGCACAGGCGTTATAACATTGTTACCAAAGTCTGGAGACCCCCTAGAACCGAAAAACAAGCGACCAATTACCTTGTTAAATGTAGACTACAAGATTCTGGCGAAAGCCCTTTGTAACAGGCTAGGCACGGTCATGCCGGATCTTCTAGGTTCTTTCCAGACATGTGCGGTGCGGGGACACAGTATTCAGCAGAACCTCTGGTTGATGCGGGACTTAGTTGAATATGTGATGGACCGTGATCTTCCATGTGCTCTTGTCTCCCTTGATCAGGAGAAGGCCTTCGACATAATTGATCACGGATTCCTCTTTAAAATCTTGAAGAAGTTTAGTTTGAATCCAGTTTTTGTTAAATGGACCTCCTTACTGTATAATAGTGTATATAGTCGGGTTATTGTAAATGGCCTACCGTCGGATCCCTTCAGAGTTCAACGTGGGGTACGGCAGGGGTGTCCCCTGTCACCTCTACTCTATGTATTGTTTAGTGAATCCCTTGCAAGAGCCTTCCAAGTTGAACCTTTGTTTCGACCTTTTCACATACCCGGTGGAGCTGAAGTCAAGTGCCTCCAGTATGCTGACGATGTCACATGCGTAGTCTCCGACCTAGCTTCCTTCAGAGCCCTTACTGGTACGCTGTCTACCTTTCAAAGAGCGACAGGTGCCAGACTGAACCCCACCAAGACCAAAGGACTCCGTCTAGGTAAGTGGCGGTCGAAACAACTGCCCTTCGCGGCATCATGGGTAGACGACGCCATAAAAATCAATGGCATATGGTTTGGTTACGGTTCACCCGAGTCACTTACCTGGAATGAGAAAGTGGACCTGGTGGAAGCTAGGTTGAAGGACTTCGGCGATCGCTACATTAGTCTGTTGGGGAAGGTAACAGTTATCAACCGTTTCGTTTACCCTCTCTTGTGGTATCCGGGCACTGTTCTGGCCGTTCCAGAGGGTGTCCTGGTGCGACTCGAGAGGGCCGTGTTTAGGTTTCTTTGGTCAGGGAAAACGGAGCTGGTCAGAAGAAAAGTGGTGTACCAGGTTCCTAGGCAGGGGGATTGGGCCTTGTGCACTTTCCTTCAAAGCTCCGTTTTCTCCTGACCAAATGTGTTTTTAGTGCCGTCGACAGCCAGATGCCGTTTGCTTACTTTGTCCGTTATTGGGGTGGATTATCATTCCGTTGGTTCTTTCCTACCCTGTTTAGCAACAGTGTACCTCACAGTTGGAGGCCAACGAAGGCATACTGTCAGATGAGGGAAACACTCCGTATTATGTCAACTGTAGGGGACGTTTTGCAGTCCAGTGCGGGGGACCAGTACCGGGCCATTTTTGATGACTTGGTTGGTCAGGTCCTACCCAACGGCTATGCTATAGGGCCGGAAGTGTGGCGTGTAGTCCACAGCAGGTCACTCGATCACCGCCGGCGTGACCTGCTGTGGCGGATCGCACACGACGCCATTGTAACGAATCTCAAGCGCCTTCGGTGGCGTCTTGGAGATGGCATTTTCCCCCGCACTGGATGCACAAGGTGGGAGAGTGTGACCCATGTGTTTTGGCAGTGTGGCTTTGTGGCCCTCCTCTGGGAGTGGTTTCAAGCCCTGGCTGATCGCCTCACGTTTTGTAACACCTGGGCGGTCAGCCAGGACTACGCTTTGTATGGCCTGTCACCCCCGCCATGCAATACAAGTGTTCGCGGGATACTTACCTTTGTTTCGGCCTCCATAAAGCTGGCCTTGTGGAGAGACCGATGTAATATTGTGTTTCAGGGGAGAGGGGAAGCCTGCGGACGTCGTCCTGGCGTTGGTGAGGACGGAGATTAAGCTGAGGGTGGAGGCCGACTTCGCCCGTTTGCCAAGGTCGACGTTCGGCAGGTGTTGGGGTCCTCTTGTTTCAGTGTGGGCGGGCCGGGTGATAGTTAATTTGTAAATATTGTAAATATTGAGATTGTAAATAGTCCTACGTAATTGGCTTGGGTTTGGGGTGTTTTTGTACATAGTTATCACAAATTTTGTTTGCTAGCGCAATGTACAGAATTCTGTAAATAGTTCAGAGTTGTGTTTTTGTTCGGTTAGGTTTAAGTTCTCCTTTGTTTCTACGTACGTAAAGCACACTGCCAGTCTTGCCCTACCCGGGCGGCATTAGCCGCTCGACCGTTGGTCGGGGCTGCAGTGTAGATGTTGTTTTCCTGCCTGTGAGTGGTCCTGTGTGGTGGGTGGGCTGGGAGTGTCATATATATTAGCCACAGAAAATTCTGTTTGTTAGCTTAATGTAAGATAAGAATGTAAATAGTTCATGGTTGTGTTTTTGCCGGTCCGGTTTGGGGTCTTTCTGTTTTGACAGTGTCGGCGTTTCTATGCACTTAAAAAGCACTGTCTCCTTTCAGCCTCCAGAGTCATGGCCAACAGGAAGGGGGTTCTGGAAAATGAACATTTTCATAGAGAGAAAGAACGAGAAAAACTTAGCCAAATTTTGTAAGTGTAAATAGCTCCTCGCACAGTTTGTTAATTTGCAGTTAGGCATAGTGTATTTTGCAGACAGTATTTAGCACTGCGCAGTTAGTGCTGAGCTTCCGCATATCAAGTAATTCAATTATACTCTAAAAACAGTTGGGCAAGTTTTTGGTTGGGTAAAACATTTTGGTTATATGTTGGTCAAACTTTGCCCAAATAGTGGTTAAAACTCCCCTTCAATGCACGTTTATTGCATTATCCAACTATTGGTTAAAATGGTAACAACCTTATATTCAAAGGTTGGGTATATTTTCTATTTACCCACTTTTTGAGCAACTAATTGCTAATTAGCATATTGTTTGCTTAAAAGTTGGGCAAATTGTTTGCTACAGGTTTTTCTGCGAACAACCGAACACTTAACTCGATTTGGCTCTGAATTTCTCCCAATTCGTGTTGATACTCCGAAAAATCCTTTTAACATATTAGACGTTTGCATACTAGAAGGAATACTCGGACATTCTGTTTTGCCGCAGAATCAGGCTCTATTTCACAAAAAGTGTGAAAATAGTGCTTCGAACTAGCACACTTTTGTGTGAGTTTTGACATCAGTTATCGATCACTGAACGGGGTATTCGCTATCACGTACGGAAAGAGCGCATTGACATTCTAGATTTTGAAGTAGGCCTAATTTTATTTGTAAGCACAAGAGCGCATTGACTCGATTTTGTTTTACATTTCTTCTCATAACCAGACATTGGTTCCATTATCTGAAAATTCCCTTTGACATCTTTTACATCGGCAAAAGAGGAAAACTCGCATGTGATATTTGGCCATAAAATCGATCTCTTTTTTCCATAAAATCGTTAAAATACTGCTACGAACTAGCACACAACTCGAGAATTCGAATTGATCGCCAAACGGCTATCCAATGAGAGCTCAGATACTGGAGGTATTCTCTTTCACGCCCGAATATGAGTGAACAGAATTCAAAACGTTACTTTGTTGTGTGTAGTGATAATCCTATGGTTGAACGATGTGAACTACCACAGTAGTTCTGTGTGTGTAGACTTGTGTTTTAATTCCAAGCGTGCCTTTTCTACCTGATTGTTTTGGACATTATAGGCCTAAACGGAAGTCTGTGACAAACCAAACATATTAACCTAAGGCGTATGAAATGAACGTGTCAATAAAGATGCTGTTTTGTATTTGGGTTTCGGACAGCAGGTATATATTTTAATTCACATGCACAATAAACATATAACTGCTTAAGAAGTTCTTATGATGTCTTTCCCAATCAATTAAAGCAATTTTAACAACTGTTGTGTACAAGTTCACCTAAATCTCCTAAGAAAGAAATGCCCAGCATGCCATGCATGCTATTCTGAAGTACTAAGGAAAGCACCAACGGTTAGGCAAAAATGGTTAGCATAAAACCAACGGTTGGTTAATACATTTGCCCAACAGCTTGATGAAAGAAATGCCCAAGAAGTAGGCATGTTTTGAAATGCTCATTTACTTAACAGTTGGGTAATTTTCCTCCCAACAATTGGGTTCAAACTATACCATATTTGGTTGGTCAAAATTTGCCCAACTGTTTAGGTTGTTGAATAGATGCCCAGTGTTGGTCAAAAAGTTGGGCAAAATTTGCCCATCTTTTTTAAGAGTGTAGGCAGTTGGTGCGGAGCGTCCGCAGATCAGGTATTTCCATTTACGCAGCAAGTGCGGAGCTTCCGCAGATCAAGTATTTCTAATTACGCAGCTGGTGCGCTGCGTCCGCATTACGTTTCTATATTGCGGCGCAGGTAGTGCGGAGCTTCCGCAGATTAAGTATTTCTTATTATGCAGTTGGTGCGCTGCGTCCGCATTACGTCTCTTTAGTTCGGCGCAGGTAGTGCGGAGCTTCCGCAGATCAAGTAGGCCTATTTCTAATTACGCAGCTGGTGCTCTGCGTCCGCATTACGTCTCTAGTGCGGCGCAGGTAGAACAGAGCTTCCGCAGATCAAGTATTTCAATTACGCAGTTGGTGCGCTGCTGGCCCAAGTTATATTTATCACTGCGCAGGTAGGTGCGGGATTCCGAAGATAGTCCCACAGTGCTGCGAAATTTGGTCGACAGTGCTCTGTATTTACTTATTACTGTTCGGTTGGTGCGCTGCGCTGTACCAGGAATTCACTGTTGCGCAGATGTTGTGCAAGACATTTATTACCGTGCATATTGCATATGTTTATAAGTTAAGCTATTAGCTACAATAAATAATTGATCATGTGATCCGCCTCACGAGGCTTCACCAATCTTTTCAAATCAATCAGAATAAAAGTGAGATCTTTGCAGAAGGTAAAATACCCTCTTCTGTCATATTTTTGAGTTCCATCTTTCAGACATCTTAAGTGTTTTCTCCTTGACTGACAACGAAGTGACGTTACAGTAGGTTAATAAAGTGGTTACTTTCGACTGAGAACTGGAAAGAGGGAGGGACAATCCACCCAAAGGCGTGTAAAGTAGGGCATTTCATACCTTGGGTGGACAATCCACGGGACTGTCTACTCTGGGGAGTTACCTAAACTATTGCGCCGGCATGGCACCCGTATATCCCATGCAACGGTACTAAATGTTTGCGATTAAATTTAAAATTCGTAAATGATATCATTTATTCATAATTATCGTAATGTTATATCACTTTGCAACCGACTGTGTTGTAAACACTGTGATACAATATCTACTGGGCTTATATTAACATGGCTACTGCTGAGAAGCTTGGTAAAGAAACCGGTTACCAGCGGGGTTTTTTCATGTCTTTACAGTTTGCGAGAACTTCTACGGTCAAATTCAAAGTACTAAGCTACTAATTTGGGCACTACTTACGTTGGTATTACTATAGTTTTGCCAAACGTCCCCTGGGCTCTTCATCGAAGAGCTAACTTGTGGAAAATTTACCCACCATGGGAATCCTTTTGACCAACTTTGGGCATTTTTTACCCAACATTTTAGGAGATGGCATACGGACCCAACCTTGGGTGAAAGTCTACCCGACTGTTTTAGAGCGCAACTTTGGGCAGTTTTTTACCCAACATTTTAGGAGATGGCACGCGGACCCAACCTTGGGTGAAAGTCTACCCAACTGTTTTAAGAGCGCATGGTCAAATGGATTCCCATGGTAGGTGAATTTTCCACAAGTAAAGGGTAATTTTTAACCAACGTTGGTTGTTTCTTAACCAACAGTTTAGGAGGTGGCATACGGACCCAACCTTGGGTCAAGTGTTTTTAGAGTGTAAGTCCACCGAAGTGACACCGAGACCAGGCATGACCAACCCCCCACCATCAGACCGATCAGTTACATGTTATCCCTTACGGCTCCCCCATTAAGATACCACCGACCACATTAAGAATATAGACTCATCAATGCCTACTGCCTAGGCACGTTCGTAAGTTGAACCCTTTCTCCTAAGCTTTGAGTCGCCCTGCAGGCTAATACGACACTCAGTGATAAAGCATAAACTCAAATAAATGTGACTCGCGGCCGAAAACACTTGAGAGCCCCTCACATATATTTTCACAAACTTTAATCCTAGTACACACTTACAATACGTTGATGAAGGCACTGCTTACCACAATACCAGTCTGCTGCTTAAAATAAAGACATGTGGTATATTAACAATTGACCCCTCCCTCTTACCCGCCCATAGCTAGGAACTCTGACATGGGAAGGGAGCACGTACAAAACTTCAAAACTGGGAATTGACTACGTGGTTGTTTACTGTAGCCCTTTCGTTCTTTGGGTCATACCAAAGACTTTAACAAATTGAACCTACTGCAACTGTGCTTGGTGCTCAGCATAAGCAATGGAGTAGGAAAAACAAGCTAGTGAGCCACAACTGGAAAAAAAGGCCGTGGCCGGCCCGACTTAAACCAATTGGTTAGAAACTGAGCCGTAAAACCTCATCTAACCCTAACCCGCTTTCTTTCGTTTTCATATCGAATCATTTTTCAAATTGAAATAAAAAAAAAATGATCTGCGAAAGCTGCACAGCACTAGAAATGTAATGCGGACGCAGCGCACCAGCTGCGTAAATAGAATACTTTATCTGGGAGTATTGTTTGGTTTTCGCCCCTGGCCCTTCGCCAGAGAGTCAGGGGACTTTTGGAAAAAAGAATACTTTATCTGTGGAAGCTCCGCACCAACTGCGTAATTGAAATACTTGATCGGCGGACGCTCCACACCAACTGCGTAATACTCTTTGCAAAGTACACTAGGCCTAACGGTAAAGGAACAAACTGTGCGAGGAGCTATTTAAACTTACAAAATTTGTCTGTCTTTTTTGTTCTTTCTCGCTATGAACTGTACTTTTTCAAAAGTCACCTCGACACCCTGGCGAAGAGCCAAGGGGCGAAACCAAACAATACTCCCGAAGGAGTTCTGCTCCCTTATGGAGCTTTTTTCCAAAAGTCCCCTGACTCTCTGGCGAAGAGCCAGGGGCGAAAACCAAACAATACTCCCGAAGGAGTTCTGCGCCCCGAAGGAGTAACAACGTCCCCAAGGGACAAACTTTGACTTAACTGACACCACCCGACAGTGGTCCCGTTCTAGACTGGCTGAATAGAACAGGTCCCACCTGGAGCTCCGCCGGCGTGATCAGGGATACTCCTGCGCCTTATGGAGCTACGTCCAAAATGGACAATACGTCCTCTAAAGGACAAACATGTGTGGTCCTCCTCTAAACAGGCTGAATAGAACAGACGCCGCACGTACCTGGATGCAGTTTAACGTCATAACCTTTTTTTCCAAAAGTCCCCTGACTCTCTGGCGAAGAGCCAGGGGCGATAACCAAACAATACAGTTTAACGTCATAACCAGGACATTTCTCGCTATGAAATATGCGTGTTTACTTATCGAAGGCCAGCTGAAGAATGATCCTTAATTTAATCTCAGACCCTCAGCTCCTGTCTAGTACAGCAAGCAAAAATACTTGGCTGCTCTTACACACAAACAGCATATAATCTTTTAACTACTCTGAATGGTTAGACTTACTTCCTGACACGCCTTCATGAGTGCCGTGTCAATATTAAAGCTATATCCAACACGAACATTGGTTATTCATAATTACATTTGTGAAACATGATTGGTCTATCGAAATTATCATACCTTGTCACACGAAGCTTGTAAACACGTGTGCCCTAGTTCTGAAACAAAGCAGTCTGCCGTCGAGAGGAAATGACTGCGTAGCCGGTCATACATTAATACTTGTGTCAAAGAAAATACTTAATCATATGGGAATAACGGTCACATCTCAAGCTTATGTACAAATGACAGGTGTCTCGATAAGACAGACCTCGAAAACACAGACCTCGAAAACACAGACCTTCATTGCGGACGGACCCGCTGTCAATCGATGCACAACATTTTTACCCATGTAACATTACACTTCTAGCGACGGTGTAGTTAGCTGATAAGCCTTGATAATTTTCTCGAATGAAGATCTGAGGTGTCTCGAAAACACAGACCTCCAAAACACAGACCTCGAAAAATACAGACCTCGAAAACACAGACCTCGAAAATACAGATCTCGAAAAGACAGACCTCGAAAACACAGACCTTCCATTGCGGACGAAGCCATTGTTAATCGATGCACAGCATGTTTAGCCAGCATTTTATTTCTTGCGAAAGTGTAGCTAGCTGATAAGCCTTGATAATTTTCTCCAAAGAAGATGTGACGTATATATTAACATATATTGCCTGTAGAAGCAACAGAATCACATCCGGTTATCTGGGCGAATTGTCATTTAATATGAGGTCAGAGAACGCCTCACGCTAGTTTGGCGTCAGATAAGGCGGAGGGCTTACAGAGGTGTTTTAGTGATGTCATGAGATCATGCGTCTCTTTGGGTGTTACACATTTTCGTCGTCAAACGTCGCCATTGTGTCATAGTAGTATTATGTGCTGAAAATACGCTTACTGCCCGTGAGCTTTGCCTTGCACTGCCAGGCAATCCCAATTTCATCCCGACACATGAAATACCTATAGAGGTTCTTAACTGACGTCACGAATATATGTGACAACAGCAAACTCGGACATATTGGACGTCAAACTTATCGCGCGCAACATGTACGCCGTGTACAAATATATCCTATTAGCCAAAGCTTAAAATGTTTAAATTAGTGTATTCTTTGTAAAGAAAGTTTCCTTAATGATAGCGAAAGTTTGTTGAAAGTAATCGTCAAGGAAATCCAGGGACAACAGTTTTCTTATCGATTTTCAATAAATGTAGCCCACAACGCAGAGCTAGATGGGATTCCGAAGTTCCGAGATTCTTCAGAAGAACTTGAACTCGGGAGTCCACACACTGAATTGCCCATAGTGCTTACTTCATATGCGGTGAGCGACTAAAGATATTAATATGATAGAGTACGTTTTTCATTGTGATCGTAATGATGCATTTAGAGCAAACACAGTTTAGGTCTTGCGCGTGCACTAAATTTGTACGTCCAAAATGACCTTACAGTTAAAATGAACCAGTATGACGTCACGTGAAGAACCTCTGTAGGCCTCATGCAATGACGTCACGCGACATCAGTTTGTAGGGTAAGCAATGGGGCACACTGTACTCGGGAGTCCACACACACGACGTGGACTTCTCACACGAGTAGACTTGCGTGCGCATCTGCAGCGGGTACGCAAATCAACTTATGTTTGCGGTGAATTTATGTTTGCGAGCTGCAATGATGCGCACTTTCCTCTGTTGGGTTGAGCACCTTTTGTTCTGTGACGTTACATACATGAGGTCTATACATAGATTAAAGCTCCCTCATAGTGCAGGTCATACGGAGTTTGCAGACAGCTGATTTGGGTATGGGAGGGGGGCACCCGCGTAAGTCGTCTGTTGTCGCTTTCCATTGGCTCGGTGATCACGGTGAGCACAAGCGTTTTTTTTATGCAGCGCAGATAAGCAGACATAATTTTGAAGTATCAGTTCTGCAGAAAAAAAAAGGAAATGCGGTGCGCACCGACCCAGTGGAACGCCGTATATTACGCGAACGTTGGAAATCTTCATCTTGCGTAGACTGTGCTTCATTGCTTGCGTCCAAATGACGTCGCGTGACGTCATACGGTCTTTATTGTTCTGTCTACCCAAGGATCGAGTTCCTGTGAGCCCTTCTCCAGGTCGGCCATATAACCGGATGTGAATCTGTTGCTTCTACAGACAATGTACGTTAGTGTATTTGATGACCAGTGTAATAGATTCCGGTCGGAGACTCTACTTGGGCGGATTATTGAAACTGTTACACCGGCAATACCCATAATTGTTATTCACATCTTTCGAGAAATTATCAAGGCTTATCAGCTAACTTCGCTAGAAATGTATTGCCGGGTAAACATGCTGTGCGTCGATTGACAACGGCTTCTTCCGCAATGAAAGTTCTGTATTTTCGAAGTCTGTGTGATTTCGAGGTCTGTCTTTTCGAGGTCTGTCTTTTCAAGGTCTGAGGTCTGTGTTTTCGAGACACCCTAGTTGGTCAGCCCCTTCGACTAGCACCATTGCCGTAGCCTGGTCTACATCTCCAAAGGCAGGGGCATCAATCCGTATTCAAATGCTGGGGGACAGGGGACATACATGACTTAGCATAAACCAATCCCTTTGGTTTTGAAGAGGGCGTGTCTTCCTATAGGCCCTTTCCTCCTCCCCCTTCCTTATGATGACTGACGCCCTATTCTATTAAGAATTATCATTTCAAAGTTAACATGACCATCATAGATGATCTGCCAGGTGAAATACACGGAGTCTATGGAATTACTTCAAGATGTTATTTTCACCATGTCCCAAAATAGCTGAAACCACGCTTCGCAGCGTGGATCATTGTCGGAGATCATGGGCCCGACCAGGCCCCCTGCTAGGGTGATATGTTTTGGGGTATGAAGGTCCCAAATTCCGACTGGCTGGATGTTTTTTTCAACTGAGTGGAGGCGTGCTAATTTTGCACTTTGTTTATGCGCTCTGCGTTTTGTATACAGCAGTGGGGATTCTTCCTTTGTCACTACATAAAGGTGTCGTCCTGGGGAGGGGTCTAAGGGGAGGGGGCGTCCCCCTGCACTTTGAGAAATTTTTGTTAATTTAAGGCTGCTTAGG
Source organism: Holothuria leucospilota (assembly GCA_029531755.1). Taxonomy (NCBI): domain Eukaryota; kingdom Metazoa; phylum Echinodermata; class Holothuroidea; order Aspidochirotida; family Holothuriidae; genus Holothuria; species Holothuria leucospilota. The sequence continues at coordinate 71,716 of JAIZAY010000222.1, forward strand.
TGCAAAACGGTGCTATCTTTGGGCTATTTTTGGAGCTGATCGTAGTATAGCAAAGGTGTGAAGGACTAGCAAGGACGTTTTCAGAATGCTTTTTAGTCGTAAGTGCATTTATAATCACCATCTATACCGATAATGGCTTCGGCGAAGCGCTCGGTAATAATTTTTGAAAAGTGTTTAACGACAACAACGTACTTTCAATCTTCCACATCACACTACAGATTAGACTGAATGCAGTGGCGTACCCAGGATTTCTCTCAAAGGGGGGGGGGGGAGGCATGCAGTATGTTGTGTGACCGCCGGCCTGGGGGAGGGGTCTAAGGGGAAGGGTGTGAGGGGTGTCCCCCTTACCTTTGAAATTTTTTGAAAAATAAGGTGTCTTTACATGCAATCTGGTGCCACATATGTTACCTTTTGAAGTAAAGTTTGTGTTAAAAAATTTACATTTTTTTAAGAACTAAAAAATAGTCATCAGTGAAGGGGACCATGGCCAAATGGGGTGTCCCCCTCCCCTTTGAAAATTTTTTGAAAATTAGCTGTCCTTACGTGCAACCTGGTGCCAAATATGCTACCTTTTGAAGTAAAATTTGTGTTAAAAAATTTAGGTATTTTTAGGAACTTAAAAAAAAAAATTCTAATCAGTGTGGGGGGGGGGGGGCATGGCCGAATGGCCCTCCCCTCTGCGTACGCCACTGATTGAATGATCCCATATTGATGCGAGGCCCCTTTAGATGTTTGGAGGTGTATGTCCGTTTTCGGAGAGTGTTGTCATCAGAATAGTTCCATGTATAATTACCTTTTTAATGGTCATGAGAAGGAGTGCAAACCGAAACGCATGCGCGCGAAGCGCGCCGAAATTTTGTCATTAAATAAGATTTCCCTGAGGAAATCTGCATTCAGAATCTGCATCGAAACAGTTAACAATTGCCCATCAAACCTACATGCCACTCAAAAAGCCAGTCAAATAGAGCCACGGCACTACTCTTTTACGCAAATGTGGGGAAGGGGACATTTGATATTGTGTCCCCCACCCATCGAAATGTGGGGGAGACTTGAAACCCCGTCCCCCAGGATTGACACCCATGTCCAAAGGGCAGTCCATGGTAGCATCCAGTAATGTACCTAGGATAGGTGACGCTCAAGCGGATCCTCATTTTCTCACCCACTGCCATCATGAGATAGATGTCTAAGTGAAGGGGTCAAATGGGAGGAGGTAACATTTGTATAAGGTCTTACAGGTGCAAATTGGTGCTGTCGTTGGCAAAGTTTCGAACTGATCATATTAGTGTCATTTCTTTCTGTGAGGGGGGAGGGTGTCTAAGGTGCCAAGTGACACACCTAAGAGTTTGAACTTTTTGTGTAAGTAGCATGGAAAAGGTACAAAATGGTGCTATATTACAGCACCTTGACTATGGTACTCCCTACGTACCACCCAAGGAGCTGGAAGACACCTGGTACCACCGTACCAGTCTACTGTTTAAATACAGAAGTTCCGTGTACTCACATTTGACCTCCACCTCCTCCGGTGACCCGGAATTCTGACATGGGCAGGGAGGTACAAAACTTCAAAACTGGGAATTGACTACGTAATTAGTTACTGCTACCCTTTTTCTAAAGGGGCACGATTGATGGTTTGTACGGGGGTGGTCGACCGTTTTGGCTCCTACACCCTCCCTTCCTTGTCATAGAACTACATTTACCAGTATCTATGGCCAGAAATCCGGATGTAACTGTTGGGCGTTCCTTTGGGAGGTATTTTCTGTGGCATTGTCTTTCACCTGGTAAGAGTTGATTAAGGTTTCTCCCACAACGCCTAATTCCAAGTAAAGGAGGACCTTAAGGAAAGGGTGGTCTTCAGGGTTTGGCCGATAGGGGCAGCTTCCGAAGGGGGAGCCTCCCACAACAAGAGGGATGGTTCCCCCTATCTAGCGCCACCCCTCCTGTTGGGGTGTTTGGTGCCTGTTCCAGGAGGCTAGGCAAGTTTTCAGCTTGAAAGTTACTTTCTGAACACCTGAATTTCATTTTGTTTCGTGCTTGTAGTAGATCACCCCTGGGGACTGTCTAGTTCAGAGTAAATTATCTTCGAATGACATTATCCTATGCAGATTCCCCCCACCACTGGACGGTCTAATGTAGTGATATCTACTGTAAGATGCATAACAAGCAAAACGTTGACGGTAAGAGGAATGTCCCACCAGTATAATTTCAACTTTCAACATAAATTGATCAAATTCAGCTTTTTCGTCCTTCCTCAGTGTTTAAAACTTTCCTGTAGAAACAAATCGAATGGTTACAAGATTTTGAAAGGTTCGAAAAGTCGGTTTTGAAAAAGACCGAGCTACACCTGCCGTTTAGGTACATTCTTAGACACCCCCTCCCCGCGATTGTGGTAAATAAATCCTAGTTCCCATGTTTATACAAGTATGCTGACATAAGTGACAATTGCAATATACCTATCCATGCAGTTGCTTCCTCAAAGTGTATGTTCTTTTTTCTCCAAGTCGAAGCAAGTGGCTACGAACTCCTTTCAGTTTTTGCATAAAAAGGAATAAAAGGGACCCGCTGCTTGAGGAAATATTTTATCCAACCTACGAAATAGGAAGGAATTCAAAGAAAGGTCCTTCATTAATAATGAAACGGGGTAAAGTGTTAAATCCACACTTGAAGTGGAAACTTCCGTGGTGGAACCGGAACAACTCACAGAGCCCACATTTAAATGCCTTTTGTAATAGTTTTTTTCCAAAAGATAATTTAAAATAAAAAACGGCCCCTTTGTTGGTCTTTGTTGGTCTTTGTTGTTTGAAAAAAATGTATTACTCAGAAGTACTTAGCCCCCTATAAGTTAAGGGTGATTTAAAGCTGAATTGATATTTTAAAAGCTATATCCTAAGGCATGTACAAAGCAGTGTAATTTTCAGTCCCTTGGTAAATTATCAGTATCTTTATCTAGTAAGGGAGGTGATATAAATTATAACACATATCAACGACAGCTACATATTTTGCATATAGGACTAGTAGCCGAAACTAAATGCTCCCGTTCGTGATTTCATTTTTTTTTTCTATGTCACTCTTGTTACCACTTTTTCAACTGATGAAATTTTGTAAATATGTTCTGGTTTACTGTTGTCTAAAACTATTTGTCCAATACTTGGT